>PVHP010031254.1:0-21144 GCA_004024765.1 Zapus hudsonius | reverse complement strand
GTTTCCCCCTCGAGAATGTAAGCCAAAATAAAAACTCTCCTCCCATCAGCTGCTCTTGTTGGGTGTTTTGTCTCAGAAACTAGAGGGTAACTACAACACTGTGTTCTCCCACAGTGCCAAAGGGGGGCCAAGCACTGCACTGGCCTGGATAGAAGGGGTTTGCCACCCAGCCCCCGCACAGAGATTACCTTTGCTTCCACACTCAGCCCCTGCCCTTAACCCCTGTGGTTCTCATCAAAAGCTACAGTCACTCCTATTGGCATGAGTCGACCTAGAGCCACATGCTTCCCTGACAAAGCCTTCTCTTGCTTAGAGAAAGGGGAATTGTTGGTGCCACACAGAAAGACAAAGCAGAGAGGCTGGTTAGCACTTGGCTTTGGGTTTCTTTTATTTTTTTATTCCCTGAGTTTTCACCTGAATATACTTGACTCTTACCTTAAGGGCAACTTGCACAGAAGGAGGAAAATACCAGCAGGAGAGTGAGCTATATTCTAGCAAGCGGGTGTTGGCTACAATACCCATAAGCCTGTTCCCAACACCACACCTCCTCTAACAAGGCTCCACCTCTCAAATTGCCATAAGCTGTAGATCAAGCATTCAGGATACATGAGTTTATGGGGGACATCTGATACAAACCACCACGCAGACACTTGGGATGACGAGGTGCTTTACTTGCTCTCTTGATTCTGGTGAGGGCTCCCCAACATGATGGTGCAGACCCTCTCCAAGCTTCTGTCCTCCGATTTTGCGATGACTTCTTCTTTGTCATCAAGCTGTGGTCATCAAACTGTTAGTTGGGTCCTGTTCGAAATAAATATGCTCACTACCATCTGTTGCAAGGCTGCATGGAGATACGGCACTGACAAGGCAGAAAGGAGAGGGGAGGAAGAGTGAGTCTAATTTGGAATAGCCATGCCACTGCTTTCATAGTTATCCAGTTTAAAGGGCACGCAAGGAAAGAAGGATCTTTGGGCACCCATGCTCTTCTCAGTGGTTGGCGTACCAGATGGTGGAAGGCTCCAGAGCTGAAGGAAAGAGTCTATTCTTCACAGCTCACTTAAGGTGGTGTCTGGGGTGGTGTTGTTATTTATAGAGTCATAAAAACAGGCTCTAACCACTCCACAGTGTGTAGTTACATAATGCGTCTCTCCTCCTGAATGCAGTGTAGGTATATTCCATATGGTTATTGCAGGCAGATTTGTTTTACTTCGAGTCTATATTTATGTCTAGAGACACCAGCTTTGGACAGCTCAACCTGAAAATTAAGTGGAAGCACTAAAGAGAGGTATGGGGAAGCAGCAGCCTTATTCAGACCTGGAAGAGATGTGTTCTGTTCCTATAGGCTCATCTCCTGGGGATGTGAGCTCAGGGGATGAGCCTCCCTGGTTCACTTCATACAGGCCAGCCTCAGCATGTGGAATCCCAGCCCAATGCACATTTAGAATAATTTGAGCACTTGCATTTTAGAGGGTTTTTTGCCATATGGAAGCATCTCTTTAAGAAACTCCCTCAGTGTTGAAAACTCACTAATGAGGCTGAGAATGGGCAGAGAATGGACATAGAAAATTAAGGCCCAGATTTTTAGGATCCAAATAAGAACTATTGAACTTTAAGATAACTGAGAAGGCAAGGTAATTGGAAATGATGGGGCTCTGTACCATAGTACTAACAGCCTTATTTTGGGATCCCTTTTTACACAATTAATATTTGAAAGTAACTGGCTTGTGACCACATAAATGTAATGCATAGTCAAGGTGAAATTAAAAATTTCCAGAAGGGCATAAGATGAAAAGCATGGCGCTCCTTTTCCAGCTCTCTCCTCCTGAAGTTACCATGATGTGTCACTCACTGTTTATCTGTCCAGAAATCTTTTTATGCAAATGAAAGCATCTATGTCATTTCATTTAAAAAGTCATGAATAAGTGGCTGTAGAGACAGCTTGGTGGTAGAGCTTGTGATGAGTATACGAAAAACCCTGGGCTCAACCCTTAGCCCCAATTAATCACTGGTTGGAACACATTGCATGAATTATTCTGTGAAGAATTGGGGGCTGCTTCTTGGGTTTTGCAATTACTAAAATGCATCAAGCAACATTGTCACTCACATGGGTGCACATCTGCAGGGATAGCTGGAAGATAATTCACCCTCCTTGGCACAGAATCAGTATAAGGTGGCCTTTGCTCTGTAGCTATTTCCTCTCCATTGGAGCATTCCCTCCTGGAGGGAAAAAAGGAAGCTCATGGGTCTCAGGAAGCTAAGGAAACCTAAAAGGCCTAGAAAGTTCACAAAATCTACAAGACTCAGAAAGCTGACAGATACTAAACCCCCAAGGCCCCTCTCAATTAGGTGAGCAGTAAATCATAGGGGAGAAGGAACTCCCCAACTGGTTATCTACATGTGAATTGTGCAGGGAAGTTAGAGTAGAAGCTCATTCTGGGAGGAAGAAAAATAGAGGGACCAGCAGAGGGAGAGGGAATATACCCCAGGTAAAGGTCCTGCAAGAGAACCCAGGCCAGGAGAAGCAGACAGGCAGTTCAGAGCTTAAGCATACCAAACCGATTAAAGCTGTCAATCCTAAGAAGAGTAGGAAATCTTTGCAGAGCTTTTGATATGATGGGATAAGGTTTGCACTTTGGGAAGGAGGCAAGAGAAGATCTGGCCCCATCGTGGCATTCACCGGGGTAGTCCGTTATTGGAACTGTCTTGTGACACCTTTCAGGGTTACTCCAGCCACAGATTCTGCAAGACTGAACACAATCAATCACCCAGAGAGTGGGAAGGGCAGGAAAACTATTCAATTTACCATTTATCTAAAGATAGAAAAGAGTTGACATTATCCATATTGCCAGTAGAACTATGGCTAGATAAACAGCAGACCTACTTCCACAGCAAGTCAGAGAACCCATGAAAGGACAATGGAGACAATCAACAACGATACCCAACACAACCCAAAGCAGAAGTCCAGAGACACTTAAGATCTCAACAGTAAAGCAGACTTAAAACTCACCTACCATGATTCAGGGAACTGAGCAGAAGTGGGGGCAGAAAGATTGTAAGAGCCATGGTGGGGGAGAATATCCAGAGACATGGCCCCCTCAGCAACAACACACAAAGAAATAAAAACTAGCTACCTCTTGTGCAATTCCTAACCACCTATTCCATGGACTGACCCAGTGTGGCCACCAAGGAAGGCCCCCAGCCAAATTGGGGACAGAGGAGGGAAATGGGGGTAACATGACAAGATTTTCTTGTATAATATATCTAATTATTGACAATAAATATGTTTAAAAAATAAAAAGAGTCCCAACTGGAAGAAAGGGGAGAAGAGCTCAGGGGATGACCTCTCCTGCCTCTACAGGTGTTGGTTACACAGGCTAGGTGCAGAGTCCTCATTCTTGTCTCCCTCAGGAACCAGCATATGCATGGGAGTCTCTGAGACAGGCGAGTTCTAGTCTGTTACTTTCCTCAGGATTTCACCATGCTGAGCTGGGTTCCTTTGATAGACCATGAAGAACACATGCTGAGCTAGTTTAAGAAGAACTAACACTTCAAACTACCTGGTACAAAGGCTGCTAAGTACAGCATAACCACTTCATTTTTCTAACATCTCCTAACACCTAGACCTGTCTGCACCCTCTGAATTGCCAATTTAAATGCAGATACCAGACCCGAGTTAGCTAAACCCCTTCAAACATTTGCCATGTGTGGTGGTGGCAGTGTGTAATAAAAAGATTGGGGGAGGGATGGGGAGTGAGTTCCCTTACCTTGCAAACAGAAGGACCCAAGTTCAATCCCCTAGTTCCTATGCGAGAAGCTAAGCATAATGACACTGCCTGTAGATCCAGCACTGGAGACAGAGACAGGAATAATCTTGATGCTTGCTGGTCAGTCTAGCCCAGTTGTGATAAGGGAGAAACAGGATCAAGGAAGTGTTTTTGAATAGGTAGACCAAAGAGAAGGAACGAGGAGATGCCACCTCATTTGCCCTGGCAAAGCTGACAAATCTGGAACTTGGTGTCTCAGGTGACTATGAACGATCCCTCGGAGATAGCGTCCCCTACTTTTTGCCTCATCTGGCATCCTTAGGTAGGTTGGTCCCTCTTGGGCCAGAGCTGAGTCCTGAACCAATGAGTTTCCTTCCTTACACACCTGAGCCATAACTATAATAGGCTTGCTATGTGGGCAGAGTCTTGACTCTTATTCTCCTTCTGATGTCCCACCTTAAGGTCTCCGTTTTGGTAGGCCATTCCCCCATCCCAGGGGAAGGGTAATTTCTTCCTTCTCATTTTGTTACTCTTTTCTAAGCGATGAGACCTTTACTAACTAATATCTTAGCTTTTTTTTTTTTTTTTTTGGTAATGTGATGGTGAAGGGCTGACTCCCTCATGCTTCCCTTCCCACATGGGTATGCGTGTGTTCCTTTAAGGCAAAGGAAGGAGAAGTTCTCCCCTCTTATTTTGTTACCTTCCTGTAAGTTCTGGACTTTTAACATTTCCCTTTCACTTCTTTAAAAATATACTTATTTATCTATTTGCAAGCAGAAAGAGACAGAGAGAAGGGAGACAGACACACAGAGAGGCCTCTAGTCACTGCAAAGGAACTCCAGATGATGTGCTACTTTGTGCATCTGGCTTTTCGTGGGAACTGAGAAATTGAATACGGGTTGTTTGGCATTGTAGGCAAGTGTCTTAACCACTGAGCCATCTCTTTAGCCCTTCCGTTCACTTCTTACTCCCATAGTTAGCTTTCTGTAGGGAGGTCTCAGGTCTTTCCTTCCATGAGTGTGTGTGTGTGTGTGTGTGTGTGTGTGTGTGTGTGTAACCATTCAAGCCTTTCCTTGTAGATATAATTTTTCCTAAATAGGTCTCACAATTAATAATTTATCCCTCTCAGAATATACTTCCTCAATTTTTTTATAAGTGGACAAGAATATAAAAGCTGGGATTCACAAGTACCCCCAAATCCCATAATAGTGAGCTTTGGGCCAATGAAAGATCCTGTTTCAATAACAGGTAGATAGAATTCCTGAGGAACAACACCTGAGTTTGTCTTCTTGTGTGTGTACACACACAAGCGTGCACGCACACACACGTGCGCACACACACTACACACACACAAACATATAAGCACATGCACACATAACAGATAAAGTGAGCTTGTGTAACACAAGGAAGACTGAGGCATTACTTTTGAAATGGCATGGTTTTGTCCCATGAATTTCATCACACAGGCCCTTCCCTTGCTGCCCAGGGCTGTAGTGAGCATGCACCACAGCCACCTGCCCTTAAGCCTGTGTGGGACAGGAGGCTCACTTTGCATACAAAATTCCATCAACCTGCACTTCTGCAGTGAACCTTTATCCACTTCCTCATTTCATGAGTTTAATTAGCTAAGCACAAGCCAGTGAGCCAGAATAGATGAAAATGCCTTTAGAATAAAAATATCAGTTACTCTGATACTTTTTGGAAATGTCAAGTAATAGCAAATTAACAGAGTAAAATTCAAAAGCCAAAGCATACCCTCCTGCCCTACTCTCCATCCAAAAAAGAAATGAATGATAAATAAAATAAATAACCAAGAAAAAGAAGGAAACCAGTTCTGGTCTGAAGCTAGTCTTCCATGTGATGGAGTTTTCCAGATGTTTGGGAAGCATGCTCTGTGAGGAGCCACCAACTCTTGCAAATAACAAGCCTAAAACAGGTCTTAGTCACGATGGTATTTCAGTGTCAGGGAGGTTACCCAACATTTGTGTAAAGAGAAGATCAACTGTGGAAATAGGGAGAGCTGGCCTCCCTTGGATGGGTGCATTTGGACCTGATGAGTGTTGTGGACTGGTGATGGATGAACTTGGAAGGAACAGTGGTGTGTGTGTGTGTGTGTGTGTGTGTGTGTGTGTGTGTGTGTGTGTGTGTGTGTGTGTAGAGGAGCAGTAGTCCTGAGGAAACAGAGTATATTCATTACTTTTTCTGTGACAAAATATCTGACAGAAACAACTCAAAGAGGAGTCTCATTTTGGCTCCTGGTGTGAGAGGACAGTTCATCACTGCAGGAAAAGCCTGGGGGTAAGAGCTTGAGGCAGCCTGACACACTGCACCTGCAGTCAGGAAGCAGAGATATAAATGTTTGTGCCCAACTCACTTTCTCCTTTTTATTCAGCCTATGACCCTCAGCCCATGGAAGGATACTTTTCATATTCAGGGTGGATCTTCCCACCTTAACTAGCCCAACTTAGACAGTCCCTCAAAGATGTGCTCAGATGTGTGTCTTCCTGGTTATTTTAGATCCTGTTGAGTTGGCAATCAATATTAAACATCACATCGGGTCGCCTTGTTCTTAGATTAACCAGGCAAATGCTCCTGTTGCTTACCACCCATATTAATGGGGGACACAGAGGACATCAGGGCTACACAGAGGAAGGCTTAGCAAGGGTTTCATGATGTGTGACACAATTCTTTCTTTAGCTTTGTAGTGGGTGTGGGGGTTTGAGCATCAGGAAACCTATTGTTAGTATATTCAGCCATTGAGTGGCATCATATGGTTTCAGCTGCCATCTCAGGACTCTCCTGGGAAGAAGACCATCACTACACATGACCCTAGACCTTGAATCAGTGCACTGATCCAAAATGAATCTTTCTTTATAACTTAGACATTTGTTGTATGATTTAATCACCGGTTAGGAATAAGAACATAGGGTGACAGATGAATGGATGAGTCCAGGCCCACATTGGGATTAACAACCCAATCTATCCTCATCAGTCGTGTTCCACACTTGGCCATCATCTTTCAGCAAATGCTACTTGAGCACCAGCCACTGGTCAGGTACTACTTGTCACCAAGACAAGGGGGAACTGAATCCACCGTCAGGTTTACAGTGTCTTGCGCTGATCCTGGCTGGAGAGATAACACATGCTTCAGCAGATTAGCCTCACAGTTCCACTTTCTTGTTGGGGATCCACAAAACATAAAGAGGGTGACATAAGAATGCCAGGGCACAGAGTAAGATGCAGGGGGGGTATCTTAGCCAGGGTGTTGGGAAAGTCATCCATGAGAAGTGACATTTGACCTGCAAGTGAAGGCTAAAAAGGAATCAGCCATGAACATTCTCAACAGAAGCAATTTTGGTTTGAATATAAAATGCCTCCTTAGGTTGATGTGTTTGAATATTTTGTCCCCAGTTGGTAGCCCTATTTGGTAATGTGAAATTTTAGAAGGTGGGGCCTTACTGAAGGAAATGGACCATTGGGGACAGGTCTTGAAGTATTGTAGTCTGGCTCCACGTCCTGTTCCTCCATTACTTTCTGCCTGCCATTGTGATGACTAGTTCCCTGTTCCTGCCATGCCTTCCCTGTCATGAAATTTCATCTTGAAACTGTAAGATGAAAATAAACCCTTACCTTTCTTAAGGTATTTCTGGTAGGGTGTTTATTCACACCAATGAGAAAGTAACCATTCCAGAAAAGTTAGTGCTTAGAAGTGGAGCCATTATTGCAATAACTCAGATCATGTAGTTGCTAAATCTTTGCAACTGGGTTGAGAGAGAAATGTACAAGATTTTGGAACTCTGGGCTAGAAAAGCCTTACCATGTTGTTAGCAGAGTTTCATGGATCATTCTGGTGGGAGTTTGGAAGACCAGAAGGCTGAGAAAAACATAGATAGTGGAGAGAGGCGTGACTGATGAGGTTTCAAAGGGGAATATGGGTTCTGTTGGGGACTGGGCTAGAGGCAGTTCTGGTGATATTCTGGCAAATAGACTGGCTGCTTTCTGCCCATGTCCTGAGAACTTGAGCAAAATTGAAATTAAATGGACTAATGTCTTTGGCAGAATCAATTTCAAGGTGGCCCAGCTTTCTGGTTGTGGTGGGTGCTTCACCCCTACCATGCTGGGACAGAAACAGGCAGCTCCACAGAAAGATCTCAGGATGGAGCTGCATGACGTCTTCATCAGTTTTGACTCCTGAGTCCCATTTCCCAAATGTGCCTGCTGAGTCCATGTGTGATATGGGTCTGTCTGTCCCTTCCTCCTTGTTACCATCACAGACTTTCATTATCCGTCCCATTTCCTTGCTGCTAGATGTTGTCACTTGAGAGAGAGAGAGAGAGAGAGAGAGAGAGAGAGAGAGAGAGAGAGAGAGAGAGAGAGAGAGAGACCAAACCTTGCTAATGTTTTAGATGACTGACAGGTGATTTATCTAGAAAATATATCTATATTGGTGGAACTTCAACCCATGTGATGGGGTGAGAGGGTCTCAGAGGAGAGAATGAAAGTGTAGCACCCACGTAGACAAGAATATTTTGAGGATGGGAGGAAAATAGTGGTTATATGGTTATTTTTTTGTAAAAAAAAATAAACATTTACTTTTTCTCTAAATTTTATCTTCTGATCAGTGTAAAAATTCAAATCAGATAAACACCAAAGAAATAGGAATCTAAAGTCAATTTCATGGGAGTTTAGGTTGTAATGGCTGAGCTGTTCAAGGGAAGGCTGAGTGCTCCAGACAGCGTGTTTTGCAACCTCTGCGGTGACTGGAGTGACTGTAGACTGACTTCTAGTCTCCCGTCCCCAGGCAGATCTCCCTGAAGGGTTTGCTGGAAGCAGTATAGACTGGCCATAAGTGGAACTGGTGGCTGGACTGTCCAGGGATAGCGATGTGCATGCTTCCGGTTTCTAATGAGTCTCTGACAGGGCGATGGTACAGAAGGTTACATGCAAGGCAGGGGGTTTATTGAGGATCAAGGGCTTTTCTCTTAGAACCTCCACAGTTGGCCCAGGGGCCACAGCCATTTTGAGGATGGAGGAGCAAGACCATCCCTGAGTATTGAGGTGGCTCAATAACTAGGCTGGTGCCAAACAGCACAACCCAGTCTCAGAGAGTCCCAGATGTGAGGGGATGGTGGGGAACTTGACCTTTCTTATCAGCATGGGAGGGGCTGGGGATGGATGGAGGCTGCAAAGATATCATGACTAAGACAAGAGGCTATATGCCTTATAGAACATAAATAAGGGAGGTCAGGTGGCCTCCCAGCTGCGGGATGTTTAGGAGTGCTCTACAGGATGCAGGTGGGCTTAGAGGTCTTTTATGGTTTTGATGTGAAATATCGCCCAAAAGACTCATGTTTTGAAGGCTCGGTCTCTAATGCTTTGGGGAAGAAATTGGATTATGGTGGCTTTGACCTTATCAATGGGTTAATCCACTGATAGTTTTGCAAATAAAGGAGCTATTAGGTAATGGGAACTGGGAGGTGGAGCCTGGCTAGAAGAAGTAGTCACTTGAGGGTGTGCCCTTCAAACCCATTCTCCCCACCCCTGCTTCTAGCTGCCACTGGATGGAGCTTTGCTCTGTCACACCCTCTACCCTACAATGATCTGTTCTGCCTTAGGGCCACAGCAAGGAGGCCAAGAGACCATGAATTGAAGCCTCTGAAATCCCAAGTCAAATAAATCTTCCTTCCCTGTAAGTCGTTTCCTCAGGTGTAGATCATGGTGATTGAAAATGACTAGCATAAGACCTGGGACACCTGGTCTGGGTCTCCTGGTGGTTTCGATGATACAATGCTTCAGAAGCAGGATGAAGGCAGTCAAGGGTGGGCCAGTCACTTCACTAGTCCCTGAGTGAAGGGTGAGTAAAGCCTCCATTCTGTTCTATGGACCTGACTCGATGATGGCTGGCATAAGCCTGCAACCTTCTTCAGGTGATCATGTGCAAGGAGGACACTAAGACTCCACCCAGCTCACCTGCAGGAACTACATGATTTTGAGAAAGACCCCAACCCTTGATGCATCCCTATTTCCTCATTGCAGGCGTGTAAGAAATTACTTGCCTTTCCTTGTAGGGTGGTGACAGCAATGAAATGAGTTGATACTTGCAAAGCACTTAGTACCCTTTGCTGGCACATGGAAAAAACTCAATACATGTTATCTCTTGTTATTGCTTAGGGGTGCTGACTGTGTGCCCAGAGCAATGCCAGGAGGTGCATGTGTGATATCATCACCATTTCACAGATGAGGAAACTGAGTTTGTGATTGCATACATTGAGGCAGTTATCTGGCATGCTTGCTGGAAGGTGTGTGGGAAGCCTGGCTAGTGTTGCTGGGAATTTATAAGAAGCATACTTAGTCTAGAGCTAGACCCAGAAAAGTTTGTTGGGGCTGGGGAGATGGCTCAGTTGGCAAAGTGCTTGCTTCACAAACATGAAGACCTGCGTTCAATCCTCAGGACCCATGTAAATGCCAGGTGGGTGTGGTGGTCCACCTGTAATTCTAGCACTCAGGAGGCAAAGACAGGGGATCCTGGGGACAAGCTGGTTAGTCATTGAGCTCCAGGTTCAGTGAGAAACCTTGTTTTAGCAAAACAAATTGGAGAGGGATTGACATCAATCTTTGGCTTCTGTATGCACACACAATTACAAGCATGCTAGCACACTCTGTACCCACATGCATTCACACACGTACATACACAGACACACAAACACACACATAGCAGGGTGGTGGCATGGACCTGTAATCCTAGTACAGGAGAGGCAGAAACATGAGGATCCCAAGGGCTTGCTGGCCAGGTACTGGCGAACTCTAGGTTCAGTGAGAAAGCCTGTCTTAAAATATAAGGTGGAAAGCACTTGAGGAAGATCCTTGAAATCAACCTCTAGGCTCCATATGAATACACACATTCATATGCACCTGCACACACAAGCATTACATACATATATGTGTAATGCACACACACACAAAGTGTTATTGGTGCTTCCTACTAGAGGAGGTGATCCTAATGGTGACCTGTCTGGTATGCAGATGAGGGCAGGTAGGGCTCCTGCTGCTGGCATTGAGGGATAAGGGCTGTAAGTAGATCTTGACCTTAGTGGGGGGGGGGACATAGAGGCTCAAGCCAACTTAGGGAAATGAGAACATCTTGCTCACCATTAAAGGATGTTTTTATTAAAAGCGCCATGGTGGCACAGAGGGTTAGGGATGTGCTAAGTTGGTTCTGTGAAGGATAAACTACAGAGCTTGGCTGGCTGCCAAGGTCTGCCAGGTGCCACAGCCCAGATCTTGGCATGCAGGCAGGTGCACATGGTGTGGTGTTCATTGACCTGGCCCTTGGCTCTCTCACAGCCTACTAAGCCGAGCAGCTGTAGTCAAGAGGTTTCAGTGAAGAGTAACTAGTGAGAACGAGGACTCAGCTCATAAACTTTTATTTAAGAGAGAGGGAAGACTGCTCAGCTGACTGTTTTGGAGCCCAGAAATCTGCACGTGTCTGCGGGAATGGCTGGAAAGACAGCTCCTGCTAACATTGCATTTATGGAGCATCGCTTGCATCCTGCATGGTGTGTGCAGCTTTGTGGACATTGTCTCTACAGTCCTTTCCTGAGAAGCAAGGCAGGCTTCGCATGCGAAGATACTGGGGACCAGAAAGGCAGTGGGACCTTTAAGTCCTCAGCATTTGAGTTGGAGGGTGTCATCCTCAAATCCCCCATTTCCCCAGACTTAGCCTCTCAAATAGCCTCATTATGTGTGTGTGTTTGTGTGTGTGCACATATGTTCATGTGTGAGTGAGTAGGTGCCTGCATATTATGTGTGTAGAGAGAGGACAACGTCAGGTGTCAGTCCTCCCCTTCCACCTGGTTTGAGGCAGTCTTTCCTTATTACCTGCTGCATTCACCAGGCTAGTCAGCCAGCAAGGACCCAGGAGTTTCTCTTGTTTCTGCCTCCCATCTTGCTGTTCATGTGCTGAGATTATAGATGTTTTTTTCTTCAGCCTTCGATTCTTTATTTGGGTTCTGGGGATCAAAACTCAGCTACTTACACTTGTGTGGATACTGAGCCATCTTCCAAGCCCAAGCATATATCATTTTCTTGAGAAAGTATCTCTTGTATTTTAGGCTAGTCTTGTACTTGTTATGTGTAGCTAAGGAACCTCCTGCCTTTCTACCTTGAGCGCTGGGATTACAGGTGTGTGTCAGAAGACCCGGTTTATGAGATGCTGGGTATTAAGCTCAGGGTTTTGCGCGTGCCAAAAAAGCACTCTACGAGCTGAGCTACAGCTCTGCCCCTGTCCATCTCATTTTGATTAAATTCAGTTCACATGGGACTGATGTGTCTCTCTGAAGAAATTTCCAAACATAAATGAATGAGCCTGGACTGATTTTTTTTTTTGAGTTTAAGAAACAACACTGATGAAAAAGCAAGAGTGACACGCAGATGCTGGGAGAGGGGTAGCCTGTCTGGTAACAGCTTCAGCAGCTCTCCCCATGTACTAGGATGCTCCCTCACACAGAAAGGCATGAATCTGATAGACATAGCTCCTTGTCAGAGGCAAGCTCATACACTGCAGTCAACATGTAGGCCCTCTGCCTTCCCAGCTTCTGAGCTCTCACCCTAAACTCTTTTCACATTGACCTGCCTCACTAATCCTGGCAAAGTTCCCTCCCACTCTTTAACATACAGGGTGACTGATATCCAATTCCCCCAGATTTTTCCCACAGGCCCCCTTGTTACTGTTGTTAGATGACATATAGGATGCCTCGTTACATTTCAATCTCAGAGAGAACAATACATTCTATATATCGTAATATGTCCCATGCAATATTTTGGACACATTTAAAAATTGTTCATTGGTAAACTGAGATTCAAATTTAACTGGCGTCTCATAGTTTTATTAGCTAAATCTGATAGCACCACAGTGAGCTCTTTTTATCAAATTCTGACAGAGTTTAGCTGTCTGAATTCCTCTGTGGTACACTGGATTAGTGAGTGCTTGTCTTCCCACTTAGATTGCTGACTTTGCCCCCACCCCACCCCGCACAATACGTTCAGCCTGGTACATGCTCAAAAATGTTTTAAAGGAGCTAACCCACTCACCTCACAGGCATTAGGACTGTAGCTTCCAGCTCCACCTGTCCTCTGGCTTTTGGAGTGTACTATCTGAACACTATTGAGGTTTGGATTTGGCACAGCAGAGAGCTCAGAAAGTCCTCTTTGGAGTCTTGGAAGATGACTCAGTGGATAAGAATGCTTTCTTTGCCAGCACAAGGACTTGAGCTCAATCTCCTGCCCCAGGGTCACACATGCCTGTAACCTCAGCACTGAGGAAAGCAGAGACAGGAGGATCCCTGGGGCTCTTTGGGACCCACTGGTCAGTCAGTCTAACTGGAAAAAGCATGTCAAGATCAAGGTTCAGTGAGAGATCCTGTCTCAAGGAAATAAGGTGTAGGAGTGATAGAGGATACCTGATATCCTTCTCTGGCTTCTACACATGTGCACATGGGGCATATAAATCTTCACACACATAGCACACCCCTACCCCTACCCCCACATCCCTCATACTACACACACACCAAAAGAAAAAAAAAAGATAAAAAGAAAGCCCACTATTCATTGCCAGCACATTTTTCTGAGTTATTTGACATCATTCTTTTTGTCTCTGTCTCTACTTCAAAACAAACTAAAGCAGAATTGAATTAAGCCAAATTGAACGATACTAAATGAAACAATCAGTGGAAGTTATCATAGGTGAAAAGAATATTTTAGAGGGTCTTGGAAGGCACTGGGACCGTGTTCAAGACATTACAGTGCTGAGAACTTTAATTTATCTTTTACTCTTTTAACTAAGTCTATCTTTATACAAAATGAATGTAACAATTATCTCATGGGATTTTTTTCAGTTAGGGAAAAATCTATGTATTTGAAATTTTTCCAATTCATAACTGATCATAATTTCCCCTAAAAGGAAGATCAGAGCATACCTTTATGTTCTTTTAAATTAAATGTTTGGCAACAAATTTAAGGAATCAACTACATTTGTTAATAACATATAACTTTGGTTTCAATCAAACCCATGCTGCTGATGTGAGATGTATGTTGACTTGTTAAAGTTGGACTATTAAATGTCTACTTGTTCATACAGAGTGGATGGAGGTCACAGGGGTTTATAGGAACAGTTCAGTAAACCTTTCCACGAGCAACATTCATGTGGTCTTTCTCACCCTGAACACTGAGCTGTGGTGATGTGGAGGCAGGGTCAGGTTGTTTAGTCATGGGATCCTTATACTCATGGGATATCTCGTAGTGGTGGGGGATGCACCACCCTTTGGGTCCCTCATCCTTCATGGCACAGCTCTCATGATGATGAAGGTCTGCTTTCTCCGGAGCCGCAGTGCCCATCCTAATGTTTTTGATTTCTACACACCACACAACCCCTTAGTGATCTGCAGCATCTCTCGGGGCCATCTGAGCATTTCATCAGTAGCTGATGCTGAAATAGTCCTCAGGATCAAGAGAAAGGAAGAAGGCTGTGTCCCTATTTCTCTTCTCGCCACACCCCTGGTTGTTATAAGAGGGAGAAGGGATTCTTTCACCTGAATTTTTCCTGCAGAGACCATTGTGTTCTAAATGACATGCATATATGCTTGGGGTGTGGCCCAGTGTGCTGGTTAATATTGATTGGCATTTGTCAGGGGCGAAAGCTTTTGGGGGCCTTTGGAGGCACACCTTGGCTTAGTCTTGGATGGCACCTAACAGTCTGCTAAGAGGGGCTTGGCTTAATGAGTTTCAGGAGGGAGTCCTGATTAGGATATTTGCACATCATGCCCACAGGTTCTTGTCATAGACCAATAAATAGCTCCCTGATTGGCCAGGAAGTTCTATATATACTGCCTTGTTCCCCGCAACAAAGACACACGTTCATCAACCCATAAGCCGTGTATGTGTGTATCTGTATGATCACTGCCCCTGCGGGCGGTGGGCAGTGATAGGTATTGACAGAATCTAGAATCACGTGAGAGACACACCCTGGTCATGTTTGTAAGGGAGTATTGAAATTGGGTTTAGTGAGATGGGAAGACCCACACTCACTATGGGAGGCACCGTTACATAGGCTGGGGCAGTCTGAATGAGCAGAAGAAAGTGAGCCGAGCACCAGAGTTCATCACTCTCTGCTTCCTGACTCTGAATACAATGTGACCAGCTGTCTCCTGCTCCTGCCACCTTGCCCTCCCCACCATGATGAACTATATCCCCCAAAACTGTGAGCCAAAACAAACCCTTCCTTAAGCTACTTCATGGCAGGCATTTGGTCACAGCTATGAGAAAGGCAACTAATACTCCTAGTTAATAACATGAGGTGATGGTAGACTGTCTTCTACAGGGTTGGAATTGTGTGTGGATGGTCACATTGAGCAAAAAGTTAAGAGCTGGGAATGGGTGGAATTTTCTGAACAATAAAAAGAAAAGAGTTTGAAATTGGAGGAAGATCCAGGAATCATGGGTTTCTCAAGAGAGCCACCCCATTTAGGAAAGGCTGGCTTCAAGAGGAACTTAGAGAATAATTAATAATGATAATAATATTAATAAATACTAATAATAATATCATCCACATCTGTGTTCAAGCTTGGGACAAAGAAGGCTTCCCTATCTGGCATGACATAATCATCTCCTTGGTTATTTTTGTTTGTTTATCATATTGTGTATGTGTGTATGGCATACATGGGTTTGTATGCATGAGCATGCGAAGGCCAAAGGTTGGTGTCAAGTGTCTTCCTCAATTGCTCTCTGTTGATTTGTGTGACAGGGTTTCTCTCTTTTCTTGGTGTATGTGTGTGTATTATGTATTGTTTGTGTACAGATGCATGAGTGCCCCATGCACATATGTGTTTAGGCCAGAAGAGAATATCAAGTGTCTTCCTCTGTTGCTCTTTGGCATTGTTTCCTTGAAACCGTGTCTCTCTCTGAACCTGCAGCTACCTCTTGCAGTCAGACTGGCTGACCAGTGAGAGCCCAGTGAGCCACAGTGATTCTCCTGTCTCTCCCCTCCACAGACAGTGGTTACAGGTATGTAAGGCAATACTTGCTTATTTACATGGGTGTTAGAGATCGAGCTCAGCCTCTCATGCTTGTGTGACAAGCCCTTTAGCCACTGGATTCTCAGAAGCAGTCTTTGGCTGACATAAAGCTCACTGTTTTGGTTACATTAGCGAGCCAGCAGGTGCTGGGGATCCTCCTCTCTGAATCCCCAGTGTTGGGATTACAGGTGTATACCACCACATCTGTCTTTTTACATGGGTGCTGGACATCTGAACTCAGGTCCACATGCTTGTGTGGGAAGCACTTTACCCACTGAGCCGTCTCCCCAGCCCTGCCCCTTATTTTAAGTCAACTGTGAGCATGTGTGCCGGCCCCTCTGAACAGATGCGTGTCATGTGCTTTCTGTTCATAAAAGCTACAGAACAAACATTTTAAAGACAGGCCATCTTGGAGCAATTTGCATTTTAATTAATACTTCAAATGAATCATTTTTTTCCCTTTTTAAACAACTCCTGTTTGTGACTTTTGAGGACTTAGACTTAGAGCCAAGGCCGGATTTAGAGTCCCTGGTTGCCTTTGGTCCCTGTTTTGCTGCCTTAGTCTTTTGGATCCAGGGTGATTTGGATGCCAGCCAATTGTTCTTTTATGAGGGACAAAAAATTTTCATGTAATGCCTTTCTTAGAAGAATAATTTGTTAGAGATTCCATCTACCTGATGGCTGAAGGGGGATAGAGATTATGCATTAAAAAAAGACAGTTGTCAAAATTCCTCAAACTATGGGAAGGTAGCATAATGATTCTAATGTTGTTTTTTTTGCAGTATTTCAAGGCCTTTGAAATGTATGTTTATGGTTATAATGAACCTATGTAAGGAAAATGGCAATTTTGTTCTTTATAATATTGATATGATCTTTTGTCTTTTATTAATTTGTTAATTGCTATGTGTGTTTAATGTAGTGGTGTATGTGTGTGTGGGGGACATATGCATGTAGATGGGCCATTGCAGTGCCCCATAGGCTTATTCATGTTGGGGTCCTGCAGTGTCCTGAGTGGAATGACAGGTTTACCATTCCTTCACTCTGTCTCTTGGTCCTGTGTTGAGCTGGAGTCACTTTACTGGTTTTGGAACTTACAGGGCTCTGAGGATTCTCTTCTCTGTTTCTCTGCTCCTCTGTGGCCTGGGGTTACAGGAAAGGGTGGCCATGCCCAACTGTTTTACATGGGATCTGGAGATTTGAACTTGCTTAGACTCAGACCCCCTCAGGCCCTCCTGCTGACTTACCCTCTGAGCTATCTTTCCAATCCTCTTCTTTTTTATAACAAAGAAAAAAAAACTACCACTTGGCTATTGGCAAATTATGACATGCAGACCAAATTCAGCTCATGACCTGTTTTTGTAAATAAAGTCTTATTCAAACACAATCTTTTATTTTCCTTGGCATATTGACCATGGCTATTTTTTGCACTATACTGGCAAACTGCTATCAGAGACTGTATGGCTTGCAAAGAATGAAATGTTTTCCCTATTGCTTTATTTTGTAGAGATGAGTATCACTATATTTTTAGGCTGGCCTTGAACTTCTGGGCCATCTTCCTGCTTCAGCCTCCCTTGTAGCTGAGGCCACAGGCATGCACCACTACAGTAGACTTTATCTAACCATCTAGATAAAGTATTTGCCACTGTGTTTTAATATATAATCAGCTAGTGTGTCCAGAACACCATTTTCTTGAACTTCAGCATAGTGTGGAGGAAAACGTGACCATTCTCCAGTGAGTGAATCTGATGTGGCTTCCTCCTGTTTGCTCTTATGTTGCAATGAAGGGTTCTAAACATGACTTTTATGCACACATGCGAGGATGTTTTAAGATAGATACTTAGAAGGGGATTGGCTATTTTAGGTCTAGATAGAATCCACCTTGCAAAAATGTCATACCTATTTATACATTTGCCAACTGTGATGAACCACAATGAAAGTGCCAGTTTACCTGAAATAAGAAAAAAAAAACCCTCAATAGCCTGGATTTTGGAAATCTTTACAAAGTGTGGTTTGAATAGAAAATGTCCCTCATAGGCTCATGTGTTTGGATACTTTAAAGACATGGAGCCTCACCAGAGGAAGTAGATGAGTGTGGGCTGGCCTTGAGCTTTTATTGCTCCTCACTTCCTGCTTTTATTTTCTCTTTCTCTGCTTCCTGATTGTGATGTCATGTGACCATCTGGCTTTCTGTTCCTGCCACTGAGACTTTTCAGTCATGATGGAGTATATTCTCTCAAACTGTAAAACCAAATGAACCCTTTCCTCCCTAAGCTGCTTTTTGCCGGGTATTGGTCACATCAATGAGTCATTAATACACCAGGTCCAGTCCATCTTCTTCTATCAATAAGGCCCTCAACTCCAAATGCTCAGGGAAGACATAGAAGTTAAAGAAATTCAGAACATTTGGATCCCAAAACATTAGATGGGTCATAGAATTCAGAGATGGAAGACCTGGCCACACTTCTTACTTTCACATCAGTGGTGGAGAGTGGAGAAGAGAAAGATTTCTCAGGGTCTGGAAGGATTGGGGCACTTAGCAGAGAGGCACCTGGGACCATGACATAAGGGTGGGCTTTGTTTCCCCACAGTCCTTTGCTGCTTATTTGTCTTGTGCAAGGCAAGTGTCACTTCCTAAGTGATTCAGCTACCAAATGCTTTCTTTAATTCACGTTTGGATTGGTGGAATTGAGGACATGCTCATAGGTGTGGGAGCTGAACCACTGCCATGGGTGGGTAGGGCTTGGTGGGATGTTTGCTGGTTGAAGACAGGAAGGGTCACAGCAATAGAAGAAAACTTGTCTTTGTTAATCTGTCACCAAGAAGGTGTTTGTCTCATTAAATAATCAGGTTATGTCCCCTCTTATCTCTAGACCAGTCAAATGTACCTTAAAGATTATAGCAGATGATGGATGGTGTTAAAGAGAAAAAAAAATCATTGACTTTTTTTTTAAAGTAGGTGCGTACTGTAGCTCAGGCTGACCTGAAACTCACTCTGTAGTCCCAGGCTGGTCTTGAACTCACAGCAATACTTCTACCTTTGCCTTATGAATACTGGGATTAAAGGTGTGTGCCACCACACCTGGCACCATTGACTGGTTAAAGCACAGCGGGCAGCTTTTATTCAGGGACCACTACAATGGGAGAAAGAGGGGATTAGCTACAAGTACAGTGTGCACACAAGAGCAAGATCCTGAGGCAGTTTAGGGCCTGAAAGAAGCAGAAATGTCCTTGGGCTTATCTTTTCTTTTAAAACATTTTTTAAAAACTATTTGATAGCTTCCATAAATTATAGACCAAGACCCATTATGACTCCTCCCCATATCTCTTCCCCCTCTCAAATAGTCTGTGTTTTGTTTTGGTGATATCATCATCTTTTCCTCCCATTATGTGTAGGTATTATTTGGAACTTTGAAATCATGAATATCAAGGCATTTTGTGTTTGGGAGTTTGCATTATAAACAGTCCTACCCTTCCTTTGGCTCTTATAATCTTTCTGCCACCTCTTCTGCAGTTGACTCTGATCCTTGGGAAGTGTGATAGAGATGTCCCAGTGCTGAACATTCCACCGTCATTTCTTCTCAGCATTATAGTGCCTTTTGAGTTATCCCAGTGGTCACTGCCATCTGAAAAAGAAAAGCTTATTTAGACAAAAGTGAGAGTATCATTATTATATGGGTATGCTAATTTTTAAAAAAAGTGCTTATAAAGCAGTTTAGTGGGCATAATATATGCATTTAGCCAGACAACATCATGCATTACTCCCCTAAGGCTCATAATCTCTCCCACCATAGGACTTTTATTAGGTCCTTAATACCAAGCATGTATTCCCTCCTGTGGAGCAGGCCTCCAGTCCAATTAGAAAGCAATTGTTTTCCCCAACAACAGATGTGCCACTGTTGCCCCAGTTGGCACATTTGGCCTGGCTGGCCAGTACTAAGGCTTGCAAGGTCCACTGCTGTTCACCAGTAATGATAACTTCTCTCTCCCATAGGGCTGCATGCAGCCAGAGCCTTTCCAGCTTTCTGTCAGTTGGTTAACAGGGAAGAGGTTTCCAGCTCAGCTCCAGCTTGATTTCTCAGTGACCTGCAGCTTGGGCTTAATTTTAGTCTCCACTATGCCAGAGATCCATATAAAAATCTGGTTGACTTATTCCTTCACCAGAGCCCCTCCCTGGAGGTGGAGTGGGAGGTGTCTTGGCTTGGTTGATCAAAGTTAACTTCCAGACCAACCAGCTGTCTCTCTGGCTTACGTGCAGGAGACCAGGACTTCCAGGGGGGGGGAATTTTAAATATATTAGGGAAAGAAAAATTGCTCTCTTGTCCTCTCTCTTGGCTGGCCAGCATAGAGCTGTGAGCCTCTAGGTTTAGGCAATGCCCCTCACTACAGCTGAGGCAAATAAGCTCCAGATACATGTGCCACTTTGCACATTTGACTTCTTTCCCCACGTGGAGTTTTCCCCATTCATGGTGAGAGCTTTCTGTACTTTCTCCTCTTTCCTTCTCTTAATCCAATAAAGTATCTCTAAATATTACCCTCTGGTCTATGAAATTAATTCTTTAAATTCATAGGATAAGAATCCGGGCACTCTAAATTTGTTGGTGCATTAGTAACCCCCAAATCCCTGCCACAGTCCAAGTGAGTGGATGGCAATCTGAGTTTGTGGTCCAAACATACCTCTCTCAGAGAAACAGTGGTCAACAGGGTAGGTGCCATTTAGGTAAGGCAAATTGGGTCCCATGGGCTATAGGATGCTCCCTCTGTGGTGGTCCTGAAAATATACTTACTGAGAACTTTCTTCTTGAACGTTATACCAGCTCTATCAACTGTATATATAAACATACATGACTCTCTCTCTCTTTCTCTCTCTCTCTGTTTGTGTACATGCACAGGACAGAGGACAACCTCAGATATTCTTCCTCGGGCAGAATCCACTTTTCGATTTATTTTTATTATTTATTTATTTATTTGAGGGGGAGAGAGAGAGAGAGAAAGGAAGAGAATGGGCACCAGGGCCTCTAGCCACCGCAAACAAACTTGCAAATGAACTCCAGATGCACGTGCCACTTTGTGCATCCGGCTTTACGTGGGTGCTAGGGAATCTAACTGCAGGCAAGTGCCTTAACCTGTGAACCATCTCTCTAGCCCACCTTTTTCTTTTGGGACAGGGTTACAGAGTTTCTCACTGGTCTGGAACTCACCAATTTGGCTAGACTGGTGAGTCAGTGGGCCCCAGGGTCTACTTGACTCTGCTTCCTCAGCTCTGGAATTACAAGCTGATAACACCATGCTTTTTTTTTTTTTTTTTTTTTTTT
>PVHP010031253.1:0-21159 GCA_004024765.1 Zapus hudsonius | reverse complement strand
TTGGTGCATGCCTGGAAATCATATTACAGAGGCAGAAGCAGGAGAGTGATTTCAAAGTTAACCTGGGATATTTAAAGAGATTCCATCTGAAAACAAAAGAAATGGAACTGTCATGTTTATAGCATATATAGTACAGGGACAAACAGTCCATAGTCATATAAAGAAACAAGTTATATCACAATAATACCAGAAAGTACAGAGGACTAGGGGAATTCTAGATTAAATTTTGTGGGATTGAGATAGGTTAGGAGGTGGTGGAAGGGATGAGTTTTAAATAGAAACTATTAGGAAGCCTCTAATAAATTTGTAAATTTCTTGAAAGGGATCTGAAATTTTAATAGAGGCAACTGTAACCACTACATCAGTGGGAAAACACCATATCTGGTTTAAAAACTAGTTCGATTTATCTTTATTGATGTTACTATATTACTATAAATTTAGTATTAGAATTTTCTCCAAGAATCTTACTTGTCTTTTATTCCTGTATACTTGCATTTATTTTCTTTTGAAAAGCAAAAAATCATTTTATTTTGAGCACCTTCAAGCATATATATATATATATATATATATATATATATATATATATATATATATATATATATGAGAGGCAGAGGAAAGAGGATCCCTGAAAATCAAGGCCCAACTGGTCTACATATTAAAATATTAAAATCTGGGTCAACCAGAAATGTTTACTGACATCCTGCCACAAAAACAATAACAAAAACATTGAAAGAAAAAAAAAGTAACAGCTATTAGCTATAATGGTTAACCTTAAAATTCAACTTGATTAAATCCAGAGATACCATAGAGATTATTAAATCACACCTCTGACTATGTCTGGTGATTTTTCCCAAAATAAAATGATCACAGGGCTCTGACTTAATGACTTAATCCATAAATAGATTCAAATTTTATGTCGGCTACAAAAGGATGGTGGAGAGCGGCAGGGAGGTATTCTTCCCTGGGGGAGATGTCTTTGAAGAATATTTCTTGCCAGGGCTATCTATCATCTTTCCTCTTTTTAAATTTTTCTCTTGTTAACTTTTCATGGTGACAAAAAGTCTTATTTAAACAACATTTTGCTCCTCCCTCCTCCCACAGTAGGACACAGGCTCCACCACACCCCCACTCCACTCCCCCTTGTGGGCCCCAAGGGCAGGCAGGTAGAGCATACCCCACCCCCACCAGTAGGACCCTGGCTCCTGCCACAACCCGCCTCCCACCTCTATGCAGTAAGGGTGGGCGGGCAGGCTGCACCCCAACCAGCAGGATGGGCACTCCCCACCTGCCACAACCCCCTTCCCAACTCCACACTGCAGGGGCAGGCAGACTGCCCAGCATGGAGGTACTTCTCCCAGCTCTAGAGGCCTGTCCTTAGAGGCTTCACAACAGCTGCTGTGGAAACTTCAACAGTGACAAATTCTGCTCCAGCTCCAGACAAGGATGGGAGAGCAGTAGTGCTACCTGCAGTTCTTCATCCAGAAACGGGAAGATGCAATGCAAAAAGAAAACAGCACATCAAGCTAAAAGTTCCCCACCGAGGCCTCCTAGTCCCAGAATGGAAGTTTAAAATGAGAGTAAAATAACCTCAGGTTTTAACTGCAATGAAACCCTGACCAAGGTATTGGAGGAGCTGGAAACTGTCAAAAAAGACATAAATGAAGTTGAAACTCAACAAGACTCACTATCTGATTCAACTTAACTGAGAAAAATCAGAGTGACTTCAAATGTTCATTAAATGAATTGAGAGTAAACCAACTACATGAGGAGCTCGATAACCAGCTGATTGAGTTTAATAAGGACCTAACCAAATTCAAGAATGAATTCCAGAAAAAATAATAATAACAAAATTAGACTGGAAACTGGAACTCACCAGAGAAATGAAGACTATGAAGAAAAATATAACAGAAATCAAAAATCAAACAGTTTTTAGAAGCCTCTTTTCAATTCCTCAATCCCAAAGTTAATAACCTCAAGGACCTGGAAGATAAGACAGAAAAAATTAATGGGGATTTCAAAAACTTCAATATATTCAAAAAATCATGTGAACAATGCATGAGGGATCTGTGGGATACTCTAAAGAGACTAAATATCAGGATCATGGGGATTCCACAGGGAGTAGAAACCCAGGCCAAACAGTTTATAGAACATATTCAACAAAATTATTAAAGAAAATTTCCTAATCTTACAAGGGAAAGGCTGGTCTAGATACAAGAGGCCCACAAAACTCCAAGCAGACAGGGTCAAAGAAGGAACTCTCCAAGACATATCTTAGTTAAAATGCTAAACATAAAAGCAGAAAGCTCTAAAAGCAGCAAGAGAGAAACAACATATCACATATACAGTCAATCCCATCCATTTACCTCTGTCCTCTCCCTAGAAACTATGAAGGCCAGAAGAGCCTGGAACAACATCTACAAGGCCTAAACAAGCATGGTTTCCAACCCAGACTACTGTACCCATCAAAGTTATTGCTCATAATAGATGGAAAAGTGAAAATATTCTATGATAAAATTCAGCTCTACAATTATATAAATACAAATCCTAACTTTCAGAGGATACTGCAGGAGATATTTCTCACAGAAGAGACTAAGAGCCAACCTCAAGAAACAGAGAAAATGAGCATGATAACAAAAATTAATGAGCCCAGAATAACAAAAGAGTCATCAACCCAACCCATAAACCCTACACTGTGGCAGGGCTTAAAGCAAACCTCACAGTTATATCTCTGAATATAAATGGACTTAACTCCCCCATAAAAAGACACAGGCTAACTGTGGGGATCAGAAAAATGGACCCTTCCATCTGCTGCCTTCTAGAAATGCACCTCACTTCTAAAGACAGAAATCTCCTCAGAGTGAAAGGATGGAAAATGATCTTCCAAGAAGACAGAAATAAAAAAATAGACTTTAAACCAAAATTAATTTAAAAGGACAATAAAGGACACTGTTTACTGATCAAGGGGATGATCCAGCAGGAGGATATCACCATTATAAATATGTATTCACCAAATACATATTGCACCACAGTTCATAAAGCAAAATTTACCCAAAACCAAAACAGAAATAAACTCCATTTCCTTCCTAGTAGGAGACTTTATTATACCACTAACATCTCTAGAAAGATCATCCCAACAGAAGATCAGCAGGGAAATAACAGATCTTAACCATAGATACACTAGACCTAACAGATGTTTACAGAGCATTCCATCCCCCAAACTACAAAATAAACATTCTTTTCTACAGCCCACTGAATCTTCTCCAAATAGACCACATATTAGGACATAAAATATGCCTCAATAAATTCAAGATTAATGAAGCCAGTTGCATCATATCAGACCACAGTGTTTTAAAACTGGAAAATAACAATGGAAGGAACAACAGAAAATACACCAACTATTGGCAACTGAACAACATGCTATTAAACAACAAATGGATCATTCAAGAAATCAAAAAGGAAATTTAAAAAATTCTTTATGTAAATGGTAACGATAATAATAAATAAATAAATAAATAAATAATAAAAATAAAAAATTAAACAGCCCTATCACAAAATGGGGCATTGAAATCAACAGAGTTCATAGAGGAGGAAACACAAAAGTTCATTATCCTTAATCATCAGGGAAACGCAAATCAATACAACAATGAGATTCCACTAACAATAGATGAAGGCAAGGATATGAGGGAAAAAGGAACCGTCATTCACTGTTGGTGGGATTGTAAACTTTTACAACCACTATGGGAAGCAGCATGGAGGCTCCTGAATAGGATGGATATAGAGCTACCAGCAGACCCAGCTATTTCTCTCCTGGGCATCTACCCTCAAGACATATCATCTCAGCACAGAGACATTTGCTCAACCATGTTTATAGCAGCTCAATTCATAATAGCAAAGAATTGGAATCAACCCAAATGCCCATAACTGGATGAATGAATATCAGAGTTGAGGTATATATGCACTATGGAATTCTACTCAGCTGAAAGGAAAAATCACGTAATTAAATTTAAAGAAAAGTGGATGGACTTGGAGCAGATCAGTTTTTTTTCTAAAAAACTCACACAAGAAAAGAGAGTAAATCGCCACATACTCTCTCTCCTTCATATGCAGTTCCTAGCCAAGTTAAGCCTGAACAATAAGAAAATCTGTCAGTTGAATAGAGAGACTGACAAAGGGGATGGAAAGAACTGGGGGAAGAGGGAAGAAGGGAAGGACAGAGTGGGGGGACTTACACAACAATCTAAACCAATAATGAATGACACCATAAAATCTTTATTTTCATATAGTAAGCTCTCAAGTTAAGAGAGGCCCTGAATGGAGTTGGAGGTAGATGGTTTAACCCCAAGACAATTTGCTCTGGTCTATAACTCACTGTCCCAGTCATTGGTTACTTCCCACACTGAGATGTTGATCAAAGAGACCCACAAGTTCTCCAAAATAAGAGAGGCTGATGTCACCACTCAAGGCAAAAGGTAAGACCCTATTGCTAAAGATACTAAAGATTGTCATCACACAACACCGAGAGACCCTGCTTATTCCAGAATGGTACACAGCCCCCAGATGGTGGCATGTGTAGTGCTGGAAGGCATTATATGAGCTGCCAGGGGAAATTGACCAAAGATATTCTGATAAAGCAGAGATCACTGTTATGCCACACTGAATGATGCAACAAGAATGCTGAAGACACTGCTATATGGTAAAGACCTGTAACCCAAGAAGTGCTCATCCATGCAATAGTGGTGCTAAATCTATGTGGGTAATCAATGGCTTGTTAATTGGCTAAGAGATCTGCTCAGTGCCAGGTAACTCTTAACTGGAACTGAGATCCATGGTAAGCCCATATGAGGACTAAGAACCTGAGTTTCAAGGGAAAACTGACCAGAGATCTACAGAGAGGTTATACCCATTAGAATCTCACCAAATTAATGTTAGTCTCATTTAACCTATTCTGATCTCACACTGTGCTGGAGATTCTGTTTATATGATTCAGAAGACAACCAGAATCTCAGGCAACCCAGTCTCACCAACAGGACCTGAGATGTGGTCTGTCATCCAGACAGGAGATGAACCACCCATAACTTATAATATGGAGCCAAATGAAACCTTTGAGGAAGCGGTGAGATAAGCAAGAGATCTACCTCCACAGCAAGTCAGATAACTTGTGAAAGGGTAATGGAGACAGACACTGAGGATACCCAACAATATCCAAAGCAGAAATCCAGAGACTCTTAAGACCTCAACAAAAAGGAGACCTAAAGCTCATCCATGGCATCCATAACCCTCTACTCCATGGTCTGATTCAACATGACCACTGAGGAGGGCCCTCAGAGGCTTGGGGACAGGGAGGAGGGAAATGGGGGTACCATCACAAGACTTGCTCATACAATGTGCCTAAATATTGACAATAAATGTGAGGAAACAATTGTAAAGAGGAAATCCCCAGCAACTACTAGGCTGGTGCTGGACCCAAATGCCTGATCACTGTAGCCTGGCCAACAGGAAACCTGAATAGATCACAGCACCTTTATCCCTGCTGAGAAAATCTGTAATATGTATGCAATATGCTGAGTATCATCAAATGTGTTTCTGTAGCTACTGAGATAAAATCACACATCTCTATTGAGTAGATAAGTAGTGAATTGTACTGACATTTTTTCCATGCTAAAATAAACTTAGATTTCAGGATGTACTCACATCATCACCCAGATTTGGCTTGCTGTGGTATTTTGAATATATGTCCCCCATAGACTCAGGTGTTTTATTAAAGCTTATAACTTGGATCTCCAACCACCTGGCTGGAGGAGCTGTCACTGGGGGAGGATCCTGGAGTCCAGCCTTAAGGTGTCACTGGGGGTGGATCTAAATTCCAGACCAAAGGAATGCAGAGAAGTCCGAGTTCTGGCTGGGTCGTAGCTGCTTGCTCCTTTTTGGTGTTTGCTGGCTGATGGTGGTCTCTGTCTCTGTCTCTGTCTCTCCTTGGACTTATGAATGGGAGCTAGCTTCTTCTGTCATTTAATGAAACTTCCCCTCGATCTGTAAGCTTGAGATAAATCCCTTTCTTTCATAAAACTGCTTGGTTGGACGTTCATCCCAGCAATGTGGACCTAACTACTACACTTGCCAACTTTTACTTTGGACATTTGCTTCCATGTCTGTTACTCTGGCCAGAGGAATTTTATTTCTTATTTGTCCTTAAAGGTTATGTATCAAACTTGCAATGAAAAGAGAAATAATTATAGATCACTTACTCCATTTTGTTGAAGTATTTGTATGTGTAGATAAAGTGTTTTTTTTTTTTTTTTTAATCAATAGTTTTTTGAAAGTCTGAAATTTCTGACAAAGCCATCTGTTTCTGGACTTCTTTAGCTGGGATAGTTCTAACTGTCACCCAGATACCCCAGTGTACTCATGCTGCAGAGGTTGACTATAATGTTACAATTTAATATTCTATTTTTTTATTTTTTATTTCATGTATTCTCATTGTTGGGAATATGGTTTTATTTTGTCCTATATTCTTAGAATATCTGAATTATTCTCGTGACATTTGTTTCCAGTTTTCAAAGTCTAGATAGGATGGATTGACTGATTCATTTGCATCCTCAAACATCAACAAAACCTTCTAGGTAAGGCATGAAAATCATACAAAGGAGGTTAACATTATTGCAGGAAAACGGGGTGTGGAGGGACTGGGTGCAATAAAGAATGCTAATTATAAGCTCAGATAATGTGCATCAGCACTTTTTCGGACCTCAAATTGATACCTAGAGATGCAAGTGTCAGAAGCGATTAAGGTCGCAGAAGTATTTGGTACAAAGTTTGACACGAGAAATGACTACAACTGACTCCTACTTTACTCATACACACTTTCTTCATACGAAAACTTCTTACTTACAACATAAAAATAGTGACTCAAAGAGGCTCCATATTCTTTTCAAGAAACAAAACATTGTTTTATTTTTATCACATTATCCATGAAGCCAAATGAATGATGAATTGCCATGAGCAAGAGAAAGCAAGTCATCTGTCCTTTGAAGACGTGTCTCTTCTCTTCACTGTGAGGAGACCTTTAGGTGCCATCCGTTGCACTCTGACCACAACTCCTCATCCCCTGAATCTGTATCCTGGAACTTGGGGCAACATGATGAACCTCTCTGAGGCTCAAAAGAGTGATCTGGAAACTCGTGTAGTATTGTTCCTCTTCCTGGGGGAATGTACAGGCGGAAAGGATGGAGTTCTTTCCCAAAGTGTCCTGTGTGGAGACAGAACTCAACAGCTTCCATGCCATGAAGGTACACATACATTCTAATCACGAGTTTGTAGCTGACATTCTCTATGTGTACAACAAGGACTAAAAATTGGGCTGTTAACAGGGAGGGAAATATGGCCTATTGAAAGGAAGTCTACCAGCCTGGGGTTTGCCTACTGAGTCAGTATTTTTTCAAGTGTTATCCCTTGCCTATGATCAACAATGAATCTATTTCATCCACTAAATACCGGCCTCCCACCGCCCCCCCCACACCCAACAAGCAATCCATTTGGAAAAGCGGACTTTCCAGGAAAATGTTGAGAGTGACAAGCAGAGCTCATACCAAACATGGTCCAGCTATGGGAAAGATGTTGCCTGAGCCCACTGTCATAAGGAAAAAGATGCTCTTAATTTTCTAGGAAACAAGAATTAACAAAGGGGTTCTTAAAGTCTGGAAGGATAGAACTATGGTCTTAAAACAATTCTGAAAGCCTATTTAATATCTCCAAGCCCTCACAATAGAAAGATAATTCCCTCATGTGACTAGAGTCAGGGGCACACATGCTCTAGCACCAGTGGTGGATGAAGCCTGTGTTCTGTTTGTTTCATTTCTAACCCCAGCACACGGGGCTCATTGGTGCAGTTAAATATACAGACCTGTATTGAATTCTACCCTGCAGTAGTTTCTCTTCTTGGCAGGAGAAATTGGAAAATTGAATTTTCCTTTGCATTCTAACATGATTCAAAATTTATTTTGCATTTAGGCCCTTTATTTAATTATTGCCATCATCATTATTTAACAACCTTTGCTTAATCTATTAATGAGAAATGGATATTCTCAATGCTGGCACTCCACAAGGTCTACGAGGGATAATTATTGCTAGAAGCATGGTACAGGGCGATGTGTCAACCTGGGAAACGCAGAATAAGTCAGCTTAGAGGACTGAGCAGCTAGGCCAGTGGGTAAGGGATTGGAAAGAAACAGAAGAGGAGAAAGAAAATTTTATAAGGATAGTGAAGGTTGAACGCCCAATGCCAGGCTTTCATCCAGTAGTTGTGTGAAGAAGATTTTCAATTTCAGCTATGATAATTTTGATATTGAGTGTACGATTTGAATCATAAACTCAACCAAATGAAATACCATTTTGGGACTGTGGTTATAGCTCAGGGGTAGAAAATTTTGCTTCACACATTGCAGAATTCTTAAGGCCCAGTATTTAAGCCCCAGCATGAGCGAGCACACACACACACACACACACACACACACACACACACACACACACACGAAAAAGATACAGGAAAAAATTAATGACAGTGAAACTTTCCTGGCCCATAAATCTTTTTGTGTGGTGCATGCTGTCAATCAAAGAATTCTGCATCCCACGTTGTTACACTGAACTCTGTCACATCAGGATCATTAAATTTGGAGAAAGAAAACAGAGTTGAGACTGTCCCATTGAATTCTCTACAACATTTAGTTTCAATATCAGTAGAGTGCTTTGTGCTTTCTTCAAATTTAAAATAAAACAGCATATAGAAGAATAAATTGAGAGGATTAGTTAAATAAGGACAGTATTGAAAGATTACTGATTTCAGCTGAAGAGTGTTTTTTTTTTCCCTAAGAGGATGACTCAAGTATTGCACAGTAATGCCAAAACGTTTATATTCCTTACTCACCTTCTTTGAAAATGCAGCCTTCTCATGAAAACCACACTCTTTAAGTTGGAAAGATGGTGCAGCCTGAGAGTGTCTGCTGCACAACAGGGGGAGTGCAGCTTTCATACCTGAAACAGAGCAAAGTCTAGCACCCCCCAAAAAGGCTGCCATGGCACACATACCTGGAACAAAGTCTAGAACCCCCTAAAAAGGCTGCCATAACATACATATCTGGAACAGAGCAAAGTCTAGCACCCCCCCCCCAACAAAAGACTCCATAGCACACATACCTGGAACAGAGCAAAGGATCATTAGAGCCAGTCTAACCCAAACCTTGGAAACTCCAGTTTCAGGAAGAACTTCTGTGTCAAGGAAATAAAATAAAGAGGGGTACGGGGGCGGGGGGCTCACTGTGCATGTTGTACACACATCAGAGCATACATTTGTAAACACCATGTATACACACACACAGAGAGAGAGAGAGAGAGAGAGAGAGAGAGAGAGAGAGAGAGAGAGAGAGAGAGACCAAGAAAGTAAAATAAACAAATAAATAAATAAATAAAATCACACTTTGGGGATTCTTTACCTTACTCATTTTTATCCAAGGACAAACATTGAATCTTCTGATGGGAGGCTTTAGACAAGGGTCTTAGATATGGCTCAGTTCTGTTTGTATTTACTGGGGTCCCCCTGTCATCCACAGTTCCCTGTAATCTCCTTTGTACTCACCTCAGAGATGCAAATCCTGCTCCATTTATGGGTCTCCTTGCCTAGGGTAAGGCAGGGATGTCTCTCATTTAAGGATGTGGTGGTGTTTAGAATCCTTTTGTTACCATGAATTCACAGGTTCCAGTAGCTATTTTATGTGTCAATTACTTATGAGAAAGAAGAGAGAGAGAGAGAGAGAGAGAGAGAGAGAGAGAGAATGGGTATGCCAGGGCCTCCTGCTTACTGCAAATGAATTCCAGATCCATGCACCCTTTATACATCTGGCTTTATGTGAGTACTGGGGAATTGAACCCACATAAGTATCTTTAATCCCCGAGACAACTCTCCAGCCTTCCAGTAGTTATTTTAATAAGAAAATTTGATATGTCTATTATATATCTTCTTCCTCAGTTGGTTTATAATTTAGACAAGGGATTCCATGAAAACCACGCATGAAGAGGAGCACAGGTGCATATCCCTGTCAGTGATTTGAATTCCTCCTACATAATGAGTTATGTGTTGCCTGAGATTCCATGTAGTTTCATGAACTGAAATGGACAGGAAACCAAACGGACCAGATATTTCTCTGAGGTTTTCTGCCTCTTGCACACTAGACATTTTCAGGAGAATTCTATACTTATTCAGGTTAATGCAAGAAATATTATTTCATAAACTAACTCATATAAAGCAACGAAATAAAATGTTCTTTTTATCAAGTGTAACTCCTATCAATAAATAAATAAAATGAGCTAATACCTTACCCGGCACAGACACAGTAGATAATATATTGGAAGATAAACACTAGAGACACTCTAACAGAACATGATGATATAGTTTCTCTGGTCTATGTGTTCAAAAATGTTTTTAAAAATTAACAGTTCTTTTCTTCTGGAGACACAGTAACAAACAGGACCATCTTATTCATCTAAATCAGTGGAGTGGCACAGATTTATGCTAGTGATTCACCTAGTCTACTCCACATGAGGTGTACATCAGGGTAGGAGGTCACACCAGGAAGGGCTCTGGATGAGTGCTGGGACCAGGAGGTGTCAGGCAGGCTCCTAGTAGCACTGTTTAAGGAGGCCCTCATCTCAGGTGTTCACCTGCACTTGCTCAGTCCTGGAAGTGAGTGCCCCCTGAAGTTCCTGGCTCAGAGCCACTTCTCCTGGTATAGCTGGAGTTAAGCAGTCTGCTAGATGGATATGTAAATTTTGGCTCAAATTTTAACTTAAGGCCAACAAAGGTACAGTATATATGTGACATAATCTTTTCTTTCAATAAGGAACTGAAGTGTTGTGTTCATTTTACAGCTGAAAGTCTCACAACAATAAAGCATCTGAAAAATGCTTTGTGAGGAAAAAACAAACAAACAATAAAAATGTAAACTGGCCAAGAAAAGCTGCTAATTAGTTTTGAAAATGCACTCTAGGTCTATGCTTTTGAAGCAGCTTTTATATATTATTGATTATTTGAATTAGAAATTAAAGCTTAGATTAAACAAGCATCTAAAAATCTTTAAAGCTAAAATACCAGAAATATATTTTCTGCAACTGCTTTGCTAGAGGAAAAACAAATGAAAGACAGGTGGAGGGATAAGTAATTCCACCATCTTTTAAAAGTCTGTTATTTATGGTATCAATATAAATATCATCATTAAAATAGTACCATGGGGCTGTAAAGATGGCTCAGCAGTTAAAGGCATTTGCTTAAAAAGCCTGACGACCTTGGTTTGATTCCCCAGTAGCTATGTCAAGCCAGATGCACAAGGTGGCACATGCCTCTAAAGTTTATTTGTAGTGGCAGGAGGTCCTGGTGTGCCCACATTCACTCTCTGTCTTTCTTTCTCTCTGTCTCTCAAATAAATTAAATATTTTTAAATGTACCTTGATATAATGATTTTTTGCTATGTTAACTATTTGGCCCTATATTTTTGAAGTGCATTCTTCACAATAGTGTCAAATAGTATTATACAGGGCACATCCTATACATACTGCATTTTCTCTATGAGACAGTAAAAACTGATATGTAAGCCCTCTATCCCCAAAGGGTTTGGTTCTAGGAACACAAAAAGATTAAAGCAAGCTAACACATCTGTATTCTTATTACAGTTTATGATGAGTGTTTCAAAGGATATAAACAGAAGAATCCCATAGAGAAAAAGAGGGAAAGGTCAGGTTTCAAGACAATGGGGAGAGCTCATCTGTAGAGCTGTCATTGGAGTGAATGCTGAAGCTATGATGGTAACTGAGAGATGCCTTGGAAAGGAGGGCAGATCAGAAACCAATGTCGAGCTGGCCCCCACATCCGCAAGGGTTTGACATGTTCATGATCAATGAAGCCAGATACAGTCCAAGACAGTGAACTGGACAGCATTAGAGGTTGTAAGAAGCAAATAAGAAATATTTTGAGTGCATAACACAGAGCTTAGATCTCAGAATATTTATTTATTATATTAGAATTTTTTAGTTTAAGATGTTATTGTAATGGGACTTAGAGAGAGAGAGAGGCAAGAGGTACAGAAGAAAGGGTAAAGGGAGAAAAGGAGCAGAGAGAAATAGAGGGAATGAAAGAAAGAAGGCAGATGAGAGAGACACAGAAAGAGAGACTAAGAAGAGAAAGAAAGTAAGAGGGAGAGAAAGAAGAAGGGAGAGAGAGAGAAGAGGAGAAGAGAGGAGAGAAGAGGAGAGGAGAGGGGAGGGGAGGAGAGGGGAGGTGCACACTCTTGGAACAAGAAAGCCTAAAGTGAGCTTAAATGTTGTTAAGCAAGTAGAAGCATTATCCAATCTGCATTTAACAACGTCCAGAAGAAAAGGTAAGAAGCAAGCAGTGTTAGGAAACAGAGGAAGTGTTTTGGGCTTGGGCTGTGGCAACACGCACTGCGCCATGCGAGAGACATGGAGACACGAGACACCAGCCTCAGAGCTCCTTGGAGGAGTTTTTACCTTTTCCAAGAGTCTCCATGTCCCCTTCTCCAGCCTGTAGACACCTCTCTAGGGTTATGAATCTCAGCAGCCAAGCTTCTCTTTTCTTTCCTAGTTACCATATTCTCATTGCAGTCTTAAAAATCCTTTTCTGGTATTACACCCTGCACCTTACTGAAAAATTCATGTAGTAGAATGAAGGACACATCAGAAAATAAAATTTTAAAGTTTGACATCTGTAATGTAATGCACATGAGTGGATGCTTTTTCTTTTACTAAGAAAATATAATATATGATTAGTGCGATGTTTTTGAGACATATTCTGGTTAAAGAAGAATCTTCTGTCTGACTTCATAATTTCTAGATGAAGGTGTCTTTCAAAGAATTCCTTATTAAATTTTGTTTTTACTGTAAAATTCATGCTAATATTCACTATGCTTTTTTTGAAAATTTAAACAGTATTTTATTTATTGGCAAGCAGAGAAATACAAAAAAAGAGAGTGAAAGCACTATGAGAGAGAGAGAGAGAGAGAGAGAGAGAGAGAGAGAGAGAGAGAGAGAAAGAGAGAGATAAAGTAGGGGATACCAGAGCCTCTAAACACTCACTGTAAATGAACTCCAGATGTATGCACCATTTTTTGCATCTGGCTTAAGTGTGTACTGGGGAATCGAAACCAGGCCATTAGGCTTTGTAGGCAAGTGCCCCCACTATGCTTTTTTAAAAAATATATTTATTTATTTATTTGAAAGCAGAGAGAGAGGGGGGTATTCCAGGGCCATTGCAAGAGAACTCCAGATGCATGTGCCACTTTACATCTGGCTTTATGTGCATACTGGGGAATTAATCCAAGTTCATTAGACCTTTCAGACAAGCTCCTTAACTGCTGAGCCATCTCTCCAGCCCATTGCACTATGTTTTAAATCAGAAATGCAATGTAACATAATAATCCAATCTCTAATTTAGAGTGCCCTATAGAAATCAGTAAATTATCTTCCCTGTACATGCTTGATGAAGGAAGTCAGAAGATCCTTCCCAAGGAAACCTACCAACCTGCCCAAGGTCATTCTTTCTGACTTCACTGGTGTTAGTGAAGTGAGCACATGTGAATTCACTTTATCAAGATTACATACATGCATACATACATTCATACAATATATGCATGCATACATACTTATACATTCCCAGCATAAAATATACCATGCCACCTTCCTATGTTTTACCCAAACTTAAATATATCATAAATAATGACATTGAAGATGTCTCCAATAAAAATGGACTTTCCTTGAGTAGAACAGCATTAGTCATGAAAGATAAATTATAAAACAAAGGGAAAAATTAGTATTCTGTTTTCTTAATTCTTTTTCAGGGTAAGTAAACAAAACAGCTCATTTCTAGTTTCTCAATTGCATTAGTAACATTATTAACATGTAATAACATTAAATATCTCCTATGACTATAAGTATATAGCTATGCCTTATTATGCATTTGTTGTGGTCATAAAATCTGTGGTTAAAGAGACAGGAATCTATCTTGTCTGCATGTGCACCTGACTGTCACAGTTGACAATGACGAAGGAAATCAGGTAGACAGACATCTTACATATGCTATTTTAACAAGGCTAATTTGTTCCTACTTTGCATGGTCAAAATAATGGAGCAGAAATGGGACAAGAAGAGAGGCAGTTAGTTGACTTTGGATATCTATTTTTTTTTGAAGATTTAGTCAGCTGTTACACCATAAAATATGTCAAGGGAATTTACATCTTTGGCTAAATTCCAAAGCAGTGAATCTTATGGAACACAAGTTCCCTCAGATTCTGAGCAGAGATTATTTGAGATGTTTTATTTAGTAACTAAGAATTATTTGGAAGCAATAGGAGGAAATGTTGTTTGTTAAACCCCAATAACACACCAATAGCTTTGTTTTCTTCTGCTGAGAAACCATTTTTCAATGGATATCTATGGATGCACAGAGAAAGAAGGCAAAAGACAGTAGGACATGGAAATATTATCAAATATCTTTTCTTCCTTGCTCCTCACCATGGACATGAATATCTGCATTAGGAAATCTTCAGGTTGTCTGGTCAATGTGGGTGTTCAGGTTTGTTTCTCTTGAAAAACACAAAGAGGCCACTGAGCTTACCAGTGTTCATTTAGTTTTTGCTCAATGGGACCATTTGTGACTTTCCGTTTTACAATTTCTCCTGCTTCTGTAGAATGTCGGCTACATAAGTGAGGAGAGCAAGCTAGGGTGAAGGAGAGCCCCTTGTTCCAAAGTCAGAAAGTCGATGTTGCCAATGATACTAAACCATCAAAGCATTTGCGTTCCATTCCATGACGTGATGCTTTTACTTGCTTCTTAGTATCGTTTTAAGTCAATAAGAAATTCCTAAGGCAAATGATGCAATTCACTTTTATGAAATCACAATTTTAAATAAAAAAACTTATATGTGGCATCACTAAAATTATACAAACTATGTTCCATACTGTGTACAGGTATGCACAGGGACTTCGTTTCAACAGAACGGAGTAATGACACCCTAAATTCTCCTGCTTTTGTCACCTTTGATGTAAGCACATTCTTTAAACACTGGACCTACAGTTTAATGGTACGGGTAGGATGAAGAGGGAAGACAAACAAAACTAAATCATAAATTCATCTGAAATGATTGGCAGGAGGTGGCAGAATATAACAGAAATCTGGGGTCATTTAATGTTCTTAAAACACCAAACCTTCTTCCTATAAATTTGGATTTGAAGAACTCACTTGCCCTTTGAATCAGAAACTTTCTTATGGCTGGAACAAAATACCCAAAGTGAAGTAGTTTATGGAAGGAAAATGATTTAAGGGATTAATTTGGTTTATAGTTCCAGAGCATAGAGCCAAATTGTGGCAAGGAATGTGAGGCAGGTCAGAGGAGGAATTCTGTGTCACACTAGCAGGGAAGAGGGAGGGAGGGAGGCAGGGAGGGAAGGAGGGAGGCAGGGAGAGAGAGTGTGTTTCATGGCACTGCATAGCATGTGGCCCTCAAGAGACTTAAAGAAGTTGGTGCACCAAGCAAAACCTCACAGCCATTTAGTCAACACAGGATAAGCCAGTGAGACAGACACCAGTGATCTTTGACACAACCTAAAGCAGAAGTACAAAGATCCCTAAGTTCTCAACAATAAAGCAGCCTTAATACTCACTCACCGCGACTCAGGGAACTGAGTGGAAAAAGGGGGGAAAGATTGTGAGAGCAGTGGTGGGGGAGAATATCCAGAGGCATGGCCCCCCTCAGTGACAACATACTAGGGCCAGCCAAACTGGGATGACTCCTGGGCTATCCATGGTCCCCTGCCCCAAGGACTGATCCAGACGGCCCACAGAGGAGGATATCCAGCTGATTGGGGATGGAGAAGAGGGGCATTGGGGGCTGGAGATAACAACTCATTGTTTGCCCATTAAATAATGTAACTGATTATAGGCAATAAAACAAATAATAATCATTAATAAAATCAAAGATAAATTAGTACAATCAGAACAAAACACTCAGTGTTGCAGTCAGCTTTCTAGTTGCTGCGCAGAAAGAACCCAAACAAAAGCGGCTGGTGGAGGAATGGGTTTATTTGGCTTACGGACTCGAGGGGAGACTCCATCCTGGCAGGGAAAACGATGGCATGAGCAGAGGGCTGGACATCACCTCTGCCACAGCACTGCAAACAGCGGCAGGAAGGTGTGCCAAACTCTGGCAAGGGGAAGCTGGCTTATAACACTAGAAGCCCGCCCCCAACAACACAGCTTCATCGAGGTTGTAAAACCCAAACTGCCATCAGCTGAGGATCGATCTATCAGAACACATTCAATTGTTTGTGGGGGACACCTGGATCAAACCATGACACTCAGTCAATCTCCAGTCCCTTGAAGCCCAGGGCCCAGTGTTAGTGCACATCACACACACACACACACACACACACACACACACACACACACACACACACTTATGAGAATGTAGTATGGGTCCTATTTTTCTAAAGTCTGTCCACTGCCCCTGAGTGAAACAGGTAAAAGAAAAAAATTCACTGTGTGACCCAGCATTTGGGAAGGGAGCCTTGTCTTCAGAAGAGGCAGGAATGACAGCACTGACAGATGCTGCCTGTCAGCCGGCACCTCCAGGAATTCCCTGGGCCTTGATCCAGTTTTCATGAGACCCTGTTTGACCTGAAGAATCAGCCCCAATCTCGGCCTGGAGTAACAAATGCTTCTCTGTTATGGTGAGTTAAACAGGACACTTGCCTTGTCCACCTTGTTTGTTTTCCGTTTCTAAATAATTGGTATTTAAGTAGCTACTTTTAATCCTACATGGAGTATTGACAGGAATGGGCAAAGCTTATTAGGGAAGCCATCACTTTATAAGATTTCCACCAAGGCTTTGCTCCATTCAAGCCAGACCTTGGTTAACCTTCCCTATGTTTATTATTCTTTTGGTTGGAGACTTTCTGGGTAGTCACATATAATTAAATTGACTTTCATTCAATTAAAAGCTAAATAGAAGTAGGCTCACAATTGAATGAATTGCCTGAGCTCTCTGAGCCTTGACCATCTCCTAAGTGTAGTGGGATCTAATACACAGAGAAGTCTTCACTTGTTTGTTCATCTCGTTTTGGGTGTGTTTGTTTCCCAGATCTAAGGATTTAACACATGTATTTTCACATGCTAGACAAGTTTTCCAGCACTGGGCTAAACCCCAAGAACTAACACAAAAGCTTTTGATATTTGAACATTTCACATAAGAGCTATGAGGATTTCAACAGAAACTTCGAAAGCCTCTAACACACTTGACCCATGGGAAATCTTCACTGGATAGGTATATATAACATCCTAGAGGAACATAGAGTTAAATAAGACAAGGCCTTGAAGATTAAGTAGCCTTGGGCTTTCAATATGGCCAATGAAAGGGACAGTGTGGTTCTATGATGTGATGAGATATCTGGATTTAATAAATCTAACATTATAGAACTTATCCAGTTGTGTGTGTTTACGTGTATACATATGTGTATGTTTAGGTGTTCATGCATACACATATGTGTGCTTATGCATTTATTTGTATACATACATATGTATTTATCTGTGCATAGATGTTTATGTGCTTCTGTGTACAGAGGTGTGTGTTTATGTGAGCTCACATGGCATGCTTCTATGTTTATGTGTACGCATATGCAGGTGATTTGCATATACATATTATATTGAAGTGTACACCTATGTTTTTGTTATGCCATCCACCATGATGAGCTTTGTGGACACACTAGTAGAACAGAGAAAATTCTGCCCTCTCATACATTTAAGTATAAAATTGTCAGCACATGTTTAACTTTAAAACTGATAGAATAATACACACTGTCTCCACTTTTTGCTGCCTAGTTCAAATAAGATGATTTGTACCAAATCTTTTTCTAAAGTGATTTATTCTCAAGTGCTTATGAGAATTTACTGTGTGTCCATCACTGTTTCAGAGGCTGAAAACCCATAGCCGAAGAAAATAAGAATCTCTTTAAGAGCAAAATCTCTGGGAATGAAACAGGTGGATATGAAAATGAATAATTCCTGTAGAATGAGATAAACAAAATCCAAGATGCATTGACAGGTGAGATAAAGGGATGCCTAGTGTGGTCTAATGGGAGTTGTATCCTCAAGTGTTTGACAAAGGTTTTTGATATTTGAACAGAGCTTAAAGAAAAGTTTGCTTGAGGGACCAAGGAGGAAGAAGTATTACAGATAGAGGAAACACTGTGAAGAATCCTGGTGTGTGTGTATATGTGTGCACATGCATGTGTGTTTGTGCAGGCAGTAGAACCTAGATAGAACAGTATAGTTAAACTGGAGAAATTATTTTAAATGAGAAAGAAATGAATCTTCTGCTACATTTAAAATGTATCAACATGCTTAATCATCATAGTGTGCATGATGGAATGTTGTACAATTGTATTCCTAAGGGAATAAAAGAAATTGGCCTGTATTCTCTGGATGGACAAATATTTATTGAATTCTTAACATGATGTCACATCAATTGCTAAGGTATGAATGTAAATAAGCTTTGTCTTCTAGAAGTTTATTTTCAGGTGGTGAGAGAGACAAATGGTTGAAAGCTTTTGTCCATGTTAAAGAGGAGAGATGAGGGTGTCTTCAGAATCAACTGGATGCTGAGTATTTATGAACATGAGGAATTTCTCCAGCCAGATCCATTGATTTAGGTGATTATCCAACTTCTCTCCGAGTGTCATAGCAACCTAGACTTATAACTAGTTCCAGTTTACAAAGCTCAGTGAAAACCCCTGGTCTGATAAGCTTGAATGCAAAGGTGATTCATCAACCCCTGGGTCAAGTGCCCACCCACACCATTTCTCAGTAGGCTTCAGAATTGCCACATTCCCATGGCATTCAGGCTCAAGGCCTCCTAGGAGCATGGTAACAAGCAGATGGATAGGGGAGAGGTGTGGATCATGAAGATGGCTTGGGAACTGAGCTTTGTAAGGCTGAGAGAGAGGGAGGGAAAGTGGGGGATGGGAATTAAGGAGGGGAGGTGATGTATACAGAAGTGCCTAGTAGAACACAACCATGATAAGGTCCAAAAATGGAAATGGAAAGCAGCCTCGGAGGAAACTCTGCTTCAGGACAGTGAGCGGCTCTGCCATCAAGTCCAGTGATACATCACTAATGTGCTTCTCACAAGCAAAGGTAGGATGAAGATAAGACAGGATTGCTAATGACATGGTTTATTAATATCACCATTTGAATTATGCAAGATCTAAATATTTTACTCAATAAACTTCTCAAGTCTTAATGATATTTCATGGCGATGCTTTAATCTCGAATAGCAAGTTGATAACAAAAGAAAGCTAATTAATATTAATAATAGCTTGTTGTAGGTTGTGTCTATTTAGGATTGCAAATTTCATTTATTTTTAGAAGTTTGTATTCAAGTTCCATCCCAGCATCGTTCTGTTTGTTTGAGTCCCTGTAAAATCAAAGCATGGGATAGTCAATAGCTTATGAAAATAGCTCAAATTGAACTGTTGTTTCACAATGCCCAGTCATTCTTTTCTTTTCTCATGATCAATTCTGAGCCATTTTGGTGCATCTATTTTGTGTGGCATGTGTTTATCTGTGTGTGTGTGTCTTTGTGTGTGTTGTGCAGCAATTACCTCTGAAATGAAACACTCCCTCCTGGAGGGAGGAAGCAGGATCAGACTAATCTGGAAAGGCTGAAACTGACAAGATCACAAGAGCCCTCACCAAGGTCAAAGCAGCAGTAACAACTGCTGGGGATGAGAGAGCAGGCCATATGCTCCAGAGATGCAGCCTCCATTAGATGACCACATAGGATGGGGCGGGACTTTGTGGTGATGCAGCTGCTGGAGTCATGCATGCTCCTGTGAGCAACCCCTCTAAACTCATGGGCTTACCAAGTCAGACTCTGGTGTAAACACTCTCTGGTCTCTCTGAATTTTTAACACACAGTCTGAGTAGTCAGTGTTTGTCTTATTGAACTGCGCTTGGTGACAGTGTCATGTACCTGTGCTATCAATCAAATACCCACAAGATGATGCAAAAATGGAAGGAAGAAGTGAGGATTTTCATACAAATTTACAACTAGAGCTCACAAGAACCCCAGTGCACAACTTCTGCATTGTTTAAGCTTCGTTAGATCAGAAAAAGAAACTCCCTTGCTGTGAGTTAAATCATCCAAGCCTCTGCTGGAGAATGCAACTTGGAATGGAGATCTGAGACTACACACACACTGAGGAAATGAAGCAAGAGGAGAGAGAGCAGAGACTGTGAATACAACCGAAGGAAAGGCAGAGGAAGCATGCCTGAGAATCACTCATGCAGAGTGGATACTCAGACTCACATGCACTGGATACTCATTCAGACTCAGACACAGTAGATACTCACTCACACTCACGCACAGTGGATACTCACACAGACTCACCCAGCAGAGTGGATGCTTACTCAGACTCATGCACAGTGGATACTAACATTAAGATAAAGCAAGTCAAAGGTGAATGGCATCTCTCTTGGAGAAAGAATCACAACCACAGGTTCTTCAAATCAACCGTGCTCCACAAGCCACCACAACCTGAAGGAGGTGCTCGAGCTGTGTCACTGTCCCAGTGCACGAGGGAAGCAAAGTTGCTTGACTACAAGATACAAAAGCCAGAGGTCAATTACCATGTGCCATTTTCTTTTACAACATTTCTTCAAATGTCCCATTTTGTACTGTATCTTCTCTATGATGCAACCTTGGGGGTGTCCTAATGATACTGGAGTGTGGGTTGTCTTTGAGAGGGACATAGTTTTTTCTCAGCTCCTGGAGGGGCTGTAACTCAGGAGACAGGTGCAAAACTTCCACTGAGTCGGTGGCTTCCTGTCTGGTGAATTTTGACAAATGGACTCCATCGACCATAGGAGGGTTAAGTTTAGGAATACCTTATTATACACAGTTTATAGAGCTGGAGAAAAGGCTAGAAGGAAGAACTCATGATTAGGAGGGGATTCCTGAAGCTCTCTGTCTGTGTACAGAATCCTTAAAAGGTCATTTTCCTACAGCTGGCCAGCCATGGAGTGTCTTCCTGGAGCAATCTCTGACACAG
>PVHP010031252.1:0-21149 GCA_004024765.1 Zapus hudsonius | reverse complement strand
AGATTCTATTTTTAGTAGACTCCCTGACACTCGCTCCCATAGTGCATCTTGTTTTGGGAGCCCAAGAGTACGGAATCCGGTGCCTATCGCCCTGAATCCCTAGTTCCAGACAAGGGGTCCCCCTCACTAAGTGGAAAATTGTCCAAATTTGAAAGCTGTTGATTGTCTCCCCCAGGCCCAGGCTCCTCCATTACACAAGTGCTCTTTATTGGTTCACTGTTCCCTCCCAGTAGGAGGTGTGGTCAGCCTACTCATGGCCTCAGACTGTGTTTCCTGTCAATCATCTCTGTTTACTCCAGCTGTCGTTGATCAGTTTCCCCTGGCAGCCTGTACAGTGCCTTCAAGCACTACACTAACTGCCTTCTGGGGGCTGGTTACCATTCAGGACATTGAAGGGTTTCTCGATGCTGATCGATGCAGTCTGGTTTCTTCAGTAACAGGGTTTTGCCTCAGGCCTGGGGAGGGCACTCAAGATCTTTGACAGAATTCTGTCTTCTTGTTGGAATCTCATGAGTTGCTTTGGTCAACAGCTCAGTGAGGGAAGGAACCAGTGGTTGGAACCAGGGGTTGTCAGGCTGATCTAATTATTCACAGGCTTAGACTATCTCCCCTACCACTCATGGCCCCTCTTGCCAGGCGATGCTCACTACTTTCTCAATAGGATACAGTATGCTCCTAAGGATTTTATAGTTTTGAACCTAATATGGTTTATCCTCATGCTTAAGCCATTCCCCTCCCCCCATCCCTTACCCCTCATTCATAACCTCTCACTTCTTTCTACTAGTCTGCATAAAGAAAACGGTTATCCTGGTTAAGGACTACATATGAGGGAGAATATGTGGTGTTCTATTCTCTGTTCTTTTGAGTGTTCGCTTAGTAAGATCTGCTCAAAGTCAGACCATTTTTTCCTAAATTTCGATATTTCATTTTTCCTTTCAGCTGAGTAAAATTCCATCATGTAAATATACCACAGTTTCTCTGTCCATTCCTCCATGGATGGGCATTTGGGCTGATTCCAATTCTTGGCTATTATGAATTGAGCTGTTATAAATATAGTTGTACAAATGTTTCTGCATCGAGATGTGACATCTTGTGGATAGATGCCTAGTAGTGGGATAGCTGGGTCCATTGGAAGGATTATGTCCATTCTGCTCAGTAGTCTCCACACTGCTTTCCATAGCGGTTGAACAAGTTTGCAATCCCACCAGCAGTGAATGAGGGTTCCTTTTTCCCCGCATCCTCGCCAGCAACGATTGTTGTTGGTTTTCTTTATGATTGCCATTCTGACAGGGGTAAGGTGGTAAATCAAGGTAGTTATGATTTGCGTTTCCCTGATGCTTAAGGATGTTGAGCACTTTCTCAGTTGAGAAAAGGCCATTTGTGTTTCCTCCTCTGTGAATTCTCTGTTGAGATCAGTGCCCCATTTTGTGAGGGGGCAATTTGGGTTTTTGTTATTAATTTTTTTGAGTTGTCTGTAGGTATTAGAAATTAAGCCTTTGTCTGAGTTGTAGCTGGAGAAAATCATCTCCCAGTTTGAAGGGGGTCTGTTGACTTTGAGAACAGTGTTTTTATGTGTACAGAAGCTTTTGAGCCTGATCAGGTCCCATTGGTTAAGTGACTGTATCACTTCCTGGGCTACTGGAGATTTGCTCAGGAAGTTGTTCCCTACTCCTATGTCATGTACTGTTCCTCCTACTTTTTCTTCCAGGGTGTTCGGGGTTACAGGCTTGATATTGAGGTCTTTGATCCATTTGGAGTTGATCTGTGTGCTGGTGAAAGGAGTGGGTCTAATTTAATTTTTGTACACGTGTTTATCCAATTTGTCAAGCACCATTTATTGAAGATGCTATCTTTGGCCCAGCATACATTGTTGGCACCCTTGTCGAAGACTAAGACGCTGAAGTTACTTGTATTAAAGGCTGGGTCTTCAATTCTATTCCACTGGTCAGAGTGTTTGTTTTTCTGCCAATACCATGCTGTTTTAGTTACTATGGCTTTGTAGTATGTTTTAAAGTCCGGTATGGTGATACCTCCTGCATAATTTTTTCTGCTCAGAATAGTTTTAGCTATTCGAGGTCTCTTACCCTTCCAAATAAATTTAGAGATTATTTTTTCAATGTCTGTGAAGAAGGAAGTTGGGATTTTTATTGGCATCTCATTGAATCTGTAGATTGCTTTTGGCAGGATTGCCCTTTTCACTATATTGATTCTCCCTATCCATGAGCATGGAATGTCTTTCCATCTTGTTACATCCTCCTCTATTTCCCTCTTGAGTATTTCAATATTTTCCTTATATAAGTCTTTCACTACCTTGTTTAGTGATATTTGCAGGTATTTAATTTTATTTGTGGATATAAAGAACGGGACAGTTTTTCTGATGTCTTTGTCCGAATGCTTGTCTTCTCTATATAGAAAGGCTACTGATTTTTGTGTTAATTTTGTATCCTGCCACTCTGCTGAAGGCATTGATCACCTTCAGGAGATTGCTATTACTGTTCTTTGGGTCTGATATATATAAGATCATGTCATCTGCAAAGAGGGATAGTTTAATTTCTTCCTTTCCAATTTGTATTCCTTTTATGTTGTTATTTTGTCACATATTAGAGTAGCTACACCCACTTTTTTATTATTTCCAGATGCCTGGAAAATTGTTTTCCACCCTTTTACTCTCAGTAGGTTGATGTCTTTAGCAATAAGGTGTGTTTCTTGAAGGCAACAGATGGAAGGGTCCATTTTCCTGATCAAACCTGCGATCCTGTCTTTTTATAGGAGAGTTGATTCCATTTACATTCAAAGTTATAACTGTGAGGTTTGCTTTAAACCCTGCCATGTTGGAGAGAATATGGAGGTTGGTATCTGAGCTGTTTTGTTATCTTTTTGGTGTTACCTTGCTTGTTCTCTGTTCCTTTCCTGAGGTCGGATATTTGTCTCATCTACGTGGGATATCTCGTGAAGTATCTTCTGAAGGTTTGGCTTTGTGTTCAAGTAACTGTAGAGCTGGTTATTTTCATGGAATACTTTCATTTCTCCATCTATTATGATGGATAACTTTGCTGGGTACAGTAGTCTAGGTTGGAATCCGTACTTCTTTAGGCCTAGGATTGCTTTGTTCCAAGCTCTCCTGGCTTTTAAAGTTTATCTGGAGAAGTCTGAGGTTATTCTGAAGGGTTTTCCTTTATACGTGATTTTCCTTTCTCTCGTTGCTCTAAGGACTCTCTCTTTATCCTCAATACTAGGCGTTGTAACTAAGATATGTCTTGGGGTGTTCCTCTTTTGGTCCAATTTGTTTGGGGCCCTCTGTATCGCCTTTAGATGTACAGGCCTATCTCTTTCCAAGTATGGAAAGTTTTCTTGCATAATTTTGTTGAAAATATTTTCTATGCCCCTGGCTTGGTTTTCTTCTCCTTCTGGGATCACCATGATCCTGAGATTAGGTTTTTTTTTTATGGTATCCCACATTTCCCTTGAGTCTTGTTTACTTGCTCTTTTGAATTTTGTCAAGTTTCTGATTTCTCGCGAATTCTCCTCTGTTTTGTCTTCCATGTCTGAGGTTCTGTTTTCCCAGTGGTTAATCCTGTTAGTAAGAGATTCTAGGGATGTTCTCATTATTTCAAGATGGTTTTTGTTTTCTGCTACTTCTTTTTGGGTTGCTTCCATAATCCTGTTGAGATGTGTTTTCATTTCAAGGTTTGATTTAATTACTTCTTCCTGACAGTCATTCGTCTATTTGCAGATGTCTTCAGTTAATTTGGAAACCTGGTTTTTGATACCTTCAGTTTGCAGGTTTGTCTTCTGTTCTGATATGTCTTTTCTGAAGTCCATTAGGTTCTCCTCAATTATATTAAGCCTGGTGGCAAAGCTAATGAGCTGACTTTGAACTCTTTCAATATTTTGGTCCATCTTTGCTTGCATGACTGACATTAAGATTTCCTCAAGATCTGTACCAGTATGAGCAGGGTTTATTGTCTTGTCTTCCTGGGCCTGACTCTGCTCACTCTCTTTGGTGGCATCGTTGTTGCCATTTGGCATGGTTTCCTCAGCTGGTGATATATTCTTGCGTTGACGTCTGCCCATTTCGATTCCAGTTGAGGTGATTGGTGGGATGCCTTTGATCTGATTTCACTTTGCTAGTGTGTTCTGGGAGTACACTGGACTCCACAGGTAGGGTTGGGCACTCACTTGTTTTATCTGTGAGTGTGTATGCCCTCAGATCACTGGATGGACTTTGATGGTGTTACTGGGGGTACCCTGTTAGAGGAGGGTGTGGGGCTGTGGGGAGTAAGTAGGCAGAGGGTGGGGTGCCAGGTCCTATGTAGCCTGCTAGAGGGTGCGGTGCCCCTTAGGGGTAAGGTACGATGGGGTAGGGTTTCAGCTGCCTGTCACTGCCACCCAAGGACTATTTATCACATGGGGAAACTGTGGGAACCAGGTTGCGGGCAAACCACAGGAGCTGGCGGGCACGTGGGAAACTGCAGGACCCGGAGCTTGAGGATACCTCAGGGACCAGCACTTGGGGATTACACAGAATCAGTGGGCTGGGGTACTATGGGGAGCCGGGGTTGGGGAAACTGCGGGGGTAGATGGACGGGGAAAACCACAGGGGTAAGGTCTCAAGGAAGCCTCAGGGTTCAGTGGGCAGAAAGTACCACAGAGGAGGGAAGAAAAAGAAAAGGGAAGATAAAAAAGAGGGAAAAAATAAAATAAAATAAAGTAGTAAACAAGAAAAAAGACTGGCAAAAACCTGAAGGGAGGGGCTGGGCAGATGTGCTGGAGATGTGGAGGCCAGGGGGAGGGGCTCTGTAAGAGCTCAGGTCCCAGTCAGCAGGTCAAAACAAATAAACAAATAAAAAATGTAAGCAAGGAAATGGATTCGGAATGGCCTGGAGGGTTGGGGCAGATGTGCTGGAGATCTGGATCCTGGGGGGAGGGGCTACGTAAGAGCCCAGGTTCTGGTTGGCAGGCCAAAAACAAAACAAAACAAACAAACAAAAAAGAGTAAGCAAGGATATAGATTAGCAAGGGCCTGGAGGGGTTGGGCAGATGGGCTGGGGACCTGAAGGCCTGGCGGGAGGGGCCACGTATGATCCCAGGTCTGGGTCAGTAGTACAAAAACAAAAACAAAAACAAAAATTAAGGAAGGATATGGATTAGCAAGGACCTGGAGGGGCAGGACATACGCTGGAGACCAGGAGGATGGGGGAGGGGTTACATAGGAACAAGTGAAAAAGAAAAGAAGCAAAAAGAGAAAAAAAGAAAATAAGTTGAAAATGAGAGACACTCAAGGGCCCAGGAGGGACGGGATAGACACGCGGAACACACAGAGGGAGGGAATCCGAGGGAAGCCGGCAGAGGCCAAGGAAAAGTGTCTTTCGGCCGGCAGGCTGAGACTGCTCTGGCCGGGTTTGCTGGTTCGTGACACCTCACTGCCTCCGGCGAGCGCTGGTCCTCGATGGAGGCTTTCACTGGTGAGAATCCTGTGCTGGGAGGTATCTGCAGCTCAGAGCCTGACTGCAGTTTATGTCCACAACCTGGATCCCTGCTAAAAACCCTGACCCTTGTTTCCCAAGGGACGTGGTGTGTCTGCTAGTCAGCCATCTTGAACCAATTCTTTTTAATTTCTTGATTAAGTAGAAGCTTTGTATGAGCAAATCATGTGGTGGTACCACCGTTTCTAGCCTCTTGCCTCCTGTAGATTAATTTTTACTTTTTTGTGAGTTACATACAGTTCATTTTAAAGTAAAGTAAGACCTTTTGGTACTTTTCATATAGATTTTCATATTATGGCCACTAAAATAATTTATTTTATATTGTAACTTTTCTTCCTTTGCAGCCCCATTAGCCTGCATTGATAGATTTCTTTTGAAAAGGAAAATATCCTCCCTTCCAAGGAAGTGGGTTATGTCATCTAAAGCACATTTTACATATAATTCTTACTCTAAAAGAGAAAAGACTAGGATGGGATAAAGTAGAATGTAATGTGATACAAACGTAGGAATCTCCTTAGAGGATAACATCTTGTTGATCTAGAAACATAAGAAAATCGAGATTGAATTCCATTTAACTATATTATTATGTAGTATACAATTCTGTAATTTTTAAATGATTTTATTATTATCCAGAAAATGTTTATTGAATAGGATAGGCCATTGGCAAATTGCTATTAAACCCAGCCAGAAAATGTTTATTGAATAGGACAGGCCATTGGCAAATTGCTACTAAACCCAGCCAGCTTCTTGTCTTTGAAAATAAAATGGGATTGGAACACAGCCATGCTCGTTTGTTAATACATTGGTAATGACTGCTTCAGCAGGTTACACTCACAAAGTTGGGATTACTATGGGCTACAGAGCTAAATTATTTACTATTGACCCTTCATTGACTTTGATCTTTGAAATAGGACTTCATGCTTAAAATTGTCATTTTTCTTTCTGCACCATCATTTTGTATCATTATCAATAGAAGAAGAATATGTTATGTTTTTCATCCTAAAGGAGAAAAAACTAAAATCATATCCATCTATATTGTTCCCTTTCATATATAACTTCCAAAATTATCAATTCTTAATTAAAAATACTTTAGCTTTCTCTACTTAATATCTCTTCTTCCTTCCTCACTCTCATTTGAACATACTTCAGTGTGGCTTTTGTCCCTCAACACTCCTCTGAAATGACTTTGTTCAAAGTCATTGCCAGTCTGAGAGGGAAACATTCTTGGTTCTCATCTTTCTTGACCTATCATTTCTGTTCAGATGTAATGGAGTTTTTCTTTCTTAAATCAGTTTCTCCCCTTGGCCTTTAGGACATGACTTTCTTTCACATTCCTTTGTGTTCTTTTTATCTTCCCACTTTTAAACATTGCAGTACTCTAGGGCATCATCCTTAGATCTCTTCTTTTTGCTATCATTACTTACTCCCTCGTTGCACTCATCACATTTCACAGTTTTAAAGTTTCTTTGTATGTGATATTTTTCGTATTTTTAGCTGGCACCTGTATACTGGGTTCCAGTGCCAACCAGACATCTCCACTTGGATGATTAACAAACACCTCAAACTTAGCAGGTTATACAACAGAGTTTTATGTTACTCTGCAGGAGCAACTATTTTAACATGGTCATATGCATTTTAGTAACAGTAAGTTCAAAATGATCATATCATATATCAGTTGTTTAGGCTTCACTCTTAATTCTTATGAAGTCTATATGAGTCCATCAGGACATCCAGTCAGTTATGTTTCAAAATAATTCCCAAATTAGAATATTTTGCACCTCATCTACTGTTTCAGTGTTGGTATAAGCTACTGTCACCTCACATTGAAATTATTTGAAGTCTCCCAACTAGTTTCTTTGCTTCTACCATGCTGCACTCTGCCCCATAATCCTTTGTAAACAGGGTGGTGGCTTGAATACTGTTAAAATATAAATCAAGTCATTTTCTCTGCTCAAAAACATCATATTCACAAGTAATTCTCCAATCCTTTTGTGGCCTGTGAATCACTACATAATCCCCCTGTGATCTAGCCCCTTTCCTTTCTCATCCACTGCCAACAGTGTTCACTTAGCTCATTGCTCTGAAGCCCTACTAGTCTTTCTGTTGGTTTGGAAACATACCAAGCATGTACTAGCACACAGTCAAGCTGTTTCTTTCTTCCCACATATACACATTGCTTCTATCCCAATCTCATTAGATTTCTACTCAAAACTTACCTGAGCACAAAGCCTTACTATTATAATTCCCTTTACCCCTTAACATATCATAAGACAAACCTAAACAAAAATGATCTAGCAGTACATATATTAGTATTAGACAAAAGGATTGGAGACAAAAAGAGTGGGAAACAAAAAGATATAGTGAAGATGATTACTAAATAAAGATAAAAAGATCATCTATTTGGAACATATAATAAGCCTTAGTTTACATGTAATTAACATAGACTATTAGTTTCATATGCAATAAGTATAGCAAAAGTGGATAAAGGCAATAAAATTTTGACAAGTTTATATAAATAAATTTCTTTAGTGATGGTCAAGCACATAAAAATGATACACTTGGAGACTTCAATGGCCTCAATAAAGAAAGCATATCTAAAAGACAGATTCAACAATTGTATAGCTGGGTAGAGGATAACTTTAGAAAGTATGACCTTCTACTAATCATAATGTAAGTATGACCACAATAACTTTAGGAGTAATAAAAATTATAGTTGGGAAATTGATGTGTATTTAAAATTTTCAATAACCTTGAAAGTAATTCATAGATTAATGAGACAATTACAAATAAAATTAAAACACTTAGAAATTAACCATAAATATTAAATACATCAAATAATGTGAGATATTGCTAATTATTTAAATATTTATGTCCTTAAATACTTCAACTAAAGAAAGATGAGAATTAAATTTCTCTAAGTTGAGTACATAAAGACAAAAGACAACTAAAAACAACAGCTGGGGATGTAATTCAGTTGGTAGAGCTTTAAATGCTGTGCCACCTCTCTAGCCCTAGTATATTTTAAAATATATTTTACTTATTTATTTGTGCTGTAGTCAGCCACACACTGCTCAGATGAATCTCCAAACCAGGCACAGTTTTGGGAGGAAAATATTTATTAAAGTAACAGACCTAAGCAGAGAGACCCAGGACCAGCACCTCCAAAGTCAGCACACTCCAAACTCTTACAAACAGCAGGACCTCCAGGCCTGAGATCAGACTGCTCTTTTCATATGTGTAGCTGCAATTTCACATCCACCTCAGAAATACTTTAGGGCTGGAGCCTATTAGGCCAGGCTAAGGTGACACACCCTCCAGTCAGGAAGCTGGAGAAAAACTGATAAACTCTTGAATCTATTGGGGGAAATCCATTCAAACTACCACAATTGGCATGTAGAAAGAGATAGAAGAGAAACAGAGAGAAAGAATGGGCACATCAGGGCCTCCAGCCTCCAGATGCTGTAAACTATCTCCAGATGCATGGGCCATTTTGTGCATATGACTTGACATGAATACTGGGGAATGGAACCCAGGTTGTTAGGTTTTGCAGGCAAGCACCTTAACCACTGAGCAATTGTTCCAACCGTGTAGTATATTTTGAAATCAGGTGATATAATTTCTACATATTTGTTGTTTTTGATCAAGATTTTTTTAAAGTTCTATTTCTTACATGATTACATATACATTTTAGAATTGTCATTTCTAATTCTGGTAAAGAATATTCTTTTTGTTACAGATTGCATTGAATCTATAAATCGCTTTGGATAACATTGACATTTCTAATATTCATTTTACTTATAATATTTTCTGCTCATGATGGGTTTATTAAGAGGTAGGGCCATAAGAAATCACGAAAAATCTGTGTGCAATGCATTGCTATTAATCAGAATGATATATGGTAGATTGCTTTAAATGATTTGCCTTATCTAAATGGAGTTTTGTCCCCTCTGCCAAACATCTCCTTAATCCCCTCACCTCTAGTCTTTGAACTACCACTTTGCTCTCTTTCTATGCGTTTAATTTTTAAAGATTCTACACATGATACTTGTCATATGATATTTGTCTTCTGAGCCTGGTTTATTTCAGTCAATGTAATGTCCTTAATTTCCATTTAGGCTGTCACAAATGGCAGAATTGCATTCTTTTTGTGGCTGTATGATAAATCTGGTATGTATGCATCTATTAATCAGGTAATGGACACATAGGCAATTTCTATTTCTTGGCTATTGTGAATAGTACTGTAACAAACTTGGGAGGGTAGATGTGTCTTCCATATATTGATTTCATTTCTTTTGGGTGGACATCCACTAGTGGGATTGTTGGATCACATAGTTCTATCTTGAAGGTTTTTGAGGAGACTTCACACTGTTTTCTTGATCTGTTTTTTTTTTGTGTGTGTGAATAACCATTGTAATAGGAATGAGATGATAGTTCCTTGTTCATAGTTCCTAAAGAACTATGTGTGTATTTTTGCACACATGTGTCTGTCTGAACTCATACATTTTAACATGCCACATTTAGTTTTTTAAATTATAATATTATTTCTTCCTCTCTCAATCCCTTCATATTTCTCTCAATTTAATTTTATCCTTTTTATTGAAATAGGATCTCACTATATAACATAGATTTGTCTCAAATTCATGGTGGTCCACCTACCTCAGCCTTCAAGGTGCTAGTATTCCAAAAGTGAGCCACTATACTTACTCTATCCAGGTGATAGCCTTCAGTTTTACAACAAGGAACAGAAATCATGACAGTAGATATCAATCTCTGTTGTTTGGATAAAGTGTGTTCTCATCTCTATAAGGAGAACAGATTAGATTGGCTAGACGTATATGTGTGGTTCTTAACTACACATTTTATATAAAAATGGAATTCAAAAGAAACAAGGTTAATGTTAAGTAGTCATAATAATAAAATCTGGATTCAAAGAGCACATTGTAATGTAGAAAATCTATGGGATAAACTCTATTTCATTATACATTGAAAAAATTCATAGCCTGTGGCTGAGCAATAGAGAAGGGCACCTGAAGCTCTCCTCAGGCATCCATTAGCACATGCACTGTACACAGGCATCTGTAAACTCATATAGATATACCACACATACTGTTCACACATACAAACACACATGTGTGCACATGCAGAAAAAATTCAATATGTTAAAAGTTGTTGAGGAGAATGTGCTCAGCTCCACCCCTTTTCTCAACAATATTTTGGTGAGAAGGTGTCCAATTGCTGACCTTTTTGGGGAAGTGTTTGCATCTAAAATTTAGTTATAACTTGTACTTCCACCCTAAATCTGGATTTGCCAGTGAGCCAATCTGGTTTTGTAGGTTTTAGAGACTGAGAGGAACCATAGGCCTGCTCTATCTACTATAATGGTTAAGATAGTGAGGGTCAGTGGTGGAAGCCATTCTTTACCAACAAGCATAGATGAGGCCTCCATTTTAAAAAAAAAAAAACTAGTAAACAGAGAAGGAGCTTTTTTTCTCCATGTGAGCAATTTGGTAGGAGCACAAGAGCACATCAGCAGTCTTTAACCTTCTTAATCTCAATGTTAGGAAACATGGCTCAGTGAATTTCCAGCTTTCATCAGTCAGTATGGCTATGCTTGTTTCCTCGGGAAGGAATGAATAGGAAAGGAAAAGAAGACTGAATGTGTACTTTGTAGGGATTTGTTTTCAGAAGTATGAAATTCTTGACAGAATATCTTTTCTTGATAGGAATAAAGGATTCTTATATATTTTCTCATATACCAATTTGCTTTTGCTGTGTAATAATACACCCCAAAACTTGACAGCTTCAAAATGACAATTTATTGTGCTCATGGGTTGATCACAACTGAATTTGGCTATGTATCTGTGGTAATCCATTGGGTCAGCTAGGTGCTTGGACAACCTGAGCTGGGACACCTTGCCTGTGATTCATGAGGTTTCTTATGCTCTCTCTGGCTAACCTGGCCTTGCTCAAATTGTGGCTGCTTCCCACAGAGAGCAAAACTCAGGCTCAATACTGGCAGGTAGCTACATTTCTCACATTCTCTTTGCTAAATCAACTCATAGGAGAAGTCTAGATTTAAAGGAAAGAGAAATAGATAGTACTTTTGGGCTAGAGGAGCTTTCAAACTACATTGCAAAGTCTTGTTATTCTATTTAGAAATAGTGTAAAAGGGCCTAGAATTGGGTCATTTTATAAGCAATCTACCATATCTAAATAGCTCTACTGGTGTCCAATAGAGTATGCTACTATCCTACTACCTAGAAACTGCTCTTATATTATTTTATGGAAACCCAACAAATATTAAATGATTGGTATATGTTTTAGACTATATTAGAAGCTATAAATTTCCCCACAGTTCATATGTAGCAAATGGCCTTTCCTGACTGTTTTTGCCCTGCCTATAATTTTATTTCTGAAAGTTGTCTGAATTCAAATCCGTACATAGGTGTCAATATTCCAGAGGTTTCAAAGGTGTATAATATCAATAAGTTTTTCTATCCTTCACTTTAGGTCACATCCTGTCAGGTAAAGAACAAGAGGTTTTAATTAAGCCTCATCCTATGATGTGAAGAGAACACACCACTAAATGTATAGAAAGGGGTTGAGGGGTGTAGCTCAGTGCTGTTATACACAATTAGCATATATGAGGTCCTGGATTTAACCCTCAACCCTCCAAACAAACACCTTCCCCCAAAATGTCCCCAAAATACTGTAGAAAATTCAATAGCCTTTGAAGATTCCTGTATATTCAGCTTATCTACAGAGTAATGGAAAGAAGAACTTGCTTTTGGGTTGATTTTTTTCTAGTGTTTGTTCAACATAAGTTGTAAAAGAAGTTAGAATATTCATTCAGTTATTTTAAGCATATTGGTGAGCCTGCCACTGAAATAGAGCAACTCTTTCATTGTATAATTGAAACCACTTTCTAAATGAATTATTGAGTTTATTTGGGGAGAAATCATAAATTGTGGAGTTTTTTAAGGGCAGTTGGGATCAGGGAAGGAAGACCAGAATGCCTTCTCATGTGAAAAACATTATTTAAGAAAGATGGAAGTTTATGGAAAAACTGGAGTAAAGCTAAAAGAAACTGAAACTTCCAAGGATGGATTAGAGTGGGGCCTCAAATATGTAGAAGGTGGAAACTAGGAGAAATACACTTAGGGATCACTGTGTGCTTTCCCCTGGAGGAAAGTTAGATGGCAAACAGAGCGCTTAAGGAAGGATAGCTGAGGGAACGCGCATGGCACCCACTGTCTGCTTTCCCATAGAGGGAAACTGAGGAGAAACCACTGTTTTTTTTTTTAATGACAGTGGTAAAACATTGTGTGAGATAATAAATCTTTCTTGAGGGTATAATGGACTACCCTCAAACTTTCTATTTGGGGCAAGTAAACACAAGTTAATAGAAAAAGTAGACAAGGAGCCCACTAACAGTCTTTCAACGAAAAATAAGAATATGTAATATTTTAAAAGGGCAATGTGAGATCAAATATTTCGCTCTGGCAAAAAATTTGTGATGTTTCATAAAAATCATGGAAGTTGGATTTAGGAGACTTCAATTTTTATTTCTATTCCATCACTTAAATTTAGTTCTTGAGCTTTAGACAAATAGAATCACTTCTTCAAGTAGAGTTTGAACTCTTCATTATAATGGAAACTATTATCAGATTTTACCCCTAGCTACATTTTGAGTTGTAGCATCACATATATAACCTAATTACAGGTAGATTTACCAGGCAAACTTTTCTTCCCAATATTAACCTAAACTGAAGTTGAAAACATCAGTTTAATGAAAAGATGGTCAAACTAGATTTTAAATATGTCCTTCCAAATTAAAATTTTTACTTGTATCTTTTGTAATGAAGGCTAAGAAACAAATACTTGATTTTAAAATTACGGGTCTTTAAATGTGACCTTTAATAGTGGAATATTCTTTTGTTGTTTTTATTTTTTTGAGGTAGGGTCTCACTCTAACCCAAGCTGACCTGAAACTCAGTCTAGATGAAGGCTGGCCTCGAACTCACAGCAATCCTCCCACCTCTGCCTCCCAAGTGCTGGGAAATATTCATTGAATGTCCATTTGAGTGCTTATTTTTAAGTTTATATGGTTTTATTGAGATATGATATTTATACATCTTTGTTGGGTAAGTGTGACAATTTACTATTATGCACACAATATGTATTGATCAAATCAGGATTATAAGCACTTTCAATTCTTCATTTTATTCCAATCAACACATTGTTAGCCCATGCCCTTCTTGGAACTCATTCATATACACTCACTGGGGACACTTCATAATTAGGTCACATCTTTTCTCTATGGATTTTTCTTTTGTCTGGCTGTCTATGTATTTATATATCTATATGGCTCATATGGCTCTTGAATGCTTGTAATGATTTTTATTGATAGCTCACATGCCAAGGATTGGCCTGTTACCTCATTATCAATTCTAGGTATAAAATATTAGCTCCTATATCAAGACCAATATGCCATATTCAAAACTATTTTATTTTCAAGCATAACAATTTAAAATGCAAGTATAATTTGGGGGAAATAAACTTTCATTAAGACAAACTTTCAAACTTTTTGTTAAACTTTTCATTTCATTAAATTTCACTTTATTCAGTTAATACTTAACTTTAACTTGATTAATAAGAACACCTTGATTCTATGAAAATGGGTCATGGAAGGAGAAAGTTTTGAAGATATATTGTAGAAATTAGGTAGTGAGAGTTCCATCCTAGAGAAAGTCTCCTTCAATGGAGATTTACATGGCATGTTTCCTAAAAGTGAGCAAAAATGTTGAAATAAGCTCTAGATGTTGAAACAAAATTCACTGGCTTCACAGCTCTTTTTAGAGCAAATATTATATTCATTGATTGGAATGAAATAATTTTTCATTGTAATTCTCTTGAATATAAAATTAAATTCCTACTTGAGCAAGACTTTAGAAATTACAAAGTGACGGTGGGATAGGACTTCATTTTATAATTTATATGCTGGAATATCAATTCCAGGTATTTAGTCGTGCTGTGCACCTTAAATACCTGAATGCTTAATATCCCAGTGTCAAAGTAATCCCTTTCAGAGAGTTGGTAATATATATGATAAAGAATATTTTCAATATTTGTTCCAAGTATTTATCCCAAGCATGATTAATGTCTTGAAATTATCTGTAACTAATTATGGTACTTAGAAGTTTCAATGTCCCATTGGTGTGTAATCATTCGAACTGTAATAGCATGGCACACATCAGAATAACCTGATATATTATCTGTCACTGTTAAGTTTAGATTCACACCATCTGGAGTGATTAGTGATTATTTACAGGTCCCAGGAGGATGCTGGTGAGAATGTCCTTTGTTTGGAAATAGACTAAGTTGGAGATTCACAGGGATGGCTCCCTGACTACCACTATGGATATGAGTATATTTTCTTCACAGCTTGACAGAACTTTATTTATAAAGGTGTAAGTCAAGCAAACATCCTTCTGCCTTAGGGAGGAATCTTCTTGTTCTCAGAACGATTTACATGCTTGCTTTTCTTTCTTTTTAAACATTTTATTTATTCATTTTCAAGCAGAGAGAGAGAGAGAGAGAGAGAGAGAGAGAGAGAGAGAGGAGAGGAGAGTGCACCATGGCCACCACCTTGTGGGTCTGGCTTATGTGGGACCTTGGGGAATTGAACCCAGGGCCTTAGGCACTGGAGGCAAGTGCCTTAACCGCTGAGCCATCTCTCCAGCCCTACATGCTTGCTTTTCTATTTGACAGCACAGTGATTTATAATTCCTATCTTCTTTCTCCACTGGCTAATTTTATGCCAGAGTTGAGGCAGGTGTAAAGGACTTTAGGAGAATGAATATATGGTATATATTCCAAAGTTTCAACATGCTTTCATGTTATGGTACTGAATCAAAACACCTGAACAGACATTTGGGAATTCATCTGTATCATAAAGGTGACAAATGTCCAACATTTGTATTTAAAACATTGTTTTATAGTTGTACTTTAAATGCAAACAAGTGTCCATTTTATAATTTTTGCCACTTTTTAGGAAATACATCCTTCTATACATTATTTGTCAAAGAATATAATTCGGTTGGTCTCATGAATGAAACAAAACACTTGGTTTGGTATTTCTAAATTAATGCTATTAGTATGTATCAAGTTAGGACCTTTTATAGGAACACAAATGCTTTATGGTCATCAAATATTACAAATCATTTTGATCACTCCTTATTTTGTATTTTCTTCTTCTTTTTGAGCCAAGGTCTCATGTAACCCAGGCTGTCCACAAACTCACTATGTAGCTAAGGATGACCTTGAACTCCTGATCATCAAGCCTCCTCCCAAATGCTGGGATTACAGATGTGAGACACCAAGCCCAGACCTTCCCCACTTTAATTCCTATAATTTTACATTATGTGTTGCCAGTGTTTTGATTCCTAAGAGCTTTCACATTTGAAAGTTTTTTTTCTTTTTTCTTTTTTTAAATTTTCTTAGTATTGTCTCAAGATTCATCTTAATTCCTATTTCTTAAATCTTTTCTTATGTTAGTATTTAACCCAGATCTTAGAGGATGGTAATTTTATAGCTTCATCTTTAAAGCTCTTTCTTTGAAATACTTTTAGCTTTTAAAATCCCAACAAGTCAGTGATCTTTCTACACCCTACTCTCAACCCCTCTTATTTTAATTTAATGAGATTGCTTTCTGCCAATATTTTCATTAAAGTCATTTTGATAGTGCTAGTAACAGGACAGAGGAATCATCTGCATTATAACAATAAATGGTGTATGTCTGTGGAAAATAAACCTTTATATGCTAAGAAGGTAGACTTTAATATTGATGTTTTCTTCCATGAGTATTTTGAAACTGAACATTTGTTAGGCTTTTTCAAAGTAAAAGCAAATGAATTAAATTCTAATGAATTCTTCCTATCACTACTCCCACAGTTGAGTCACTGTGCTTGTTTGAGTATCTGAAGAGTATTGTAAACAGTGGCTGAAGGTTGAAAAAAACCCTGTGTAGTCTTATTAACTTAGGCATGGATGGATCTCTATTCCTTTAAGTGAATCAAAGATTCAGAGCCACCATCGATTTATAATTGGCCTTAAGATGCTATTTATACCTGGGCTTATACATATTTGTTGTTGAGCCACTGCACTTTATTGATATGGAGGATGAATTTGGGAATATTCTTTTGGGTTCACATTTTCTTTAGACCTTTATGAGTATCAGCATCTGTCTCATAAGCAACAGCAGAGAACAAGACAAATACAATTGGTAGCAGCAACAGATTGAAAAGATTCATATTGGATTAGGAGGCAGGGTGGATGCAGAACATTCACATGAACTCATGAGAAATGTAAGCAAATATTTTGCTGCAGGGTTAGGAACTATGTCATCAGTGGGAATTTCCTCTGGATGCATCAAAATGTAAGGATCCCATCTTGAATTGTTAATATGAGTTTTACATTAAAATTTGAAAACATAATATTCTATTCATGAATCAAAATATATGTGTGTGTATGATTTGTGTGTGAGTGTGTGTGTATTTCTATTGTGTGTTTTCAAATAGTACTTATAGGAAAGTATCATCTACACAGAATAATATATGGCCAGGTAGTTTAGGAGGCTTAATAAATAAGTCCATTGCTTATTAGGCAAGTTTGAATGCTCTATGTTTATTGTACTACTGATGACATACTACACTCTATATTTTAACATCAAAATATGATTCAGTACTGTTTTTCCTTAGAACTGACACTGCACATATATATTAGAGTATGAAGGCATGGGGCAAAGATTGTGAAAAGCAGCTAGGTTAAGGTTGCCCCTGTTTACAATTTAAATGGTCCTTTATGAAAGAATTAAAGGAAAGCATTATAAGTGAAACAACTTTAAAGTGCTTATTTTGTATTGTTCTGACATGAGTAATATTAATTAGGTAAATACAAATATTAGATATTAGATATGAATAGTGCATAAACTTTTGCATTTCTATTTGAAGCAACTTTCAAGTTCACTTCAGTTTTATTAATATATTGGAAGCATAAGAGTCAGGTTGGGCAAGTAGGCTGTCAGACCTGATTGGAGAGACACCTATAATAATCACACTAGAAAGTATTAATCATGATTCAGCCAATTCATGTTATGGATTCTAAGAGTGAATGCACTTTATACACTCAATATTTAATTTTGTGGATTGGATTATTTTTCTAAGATAGATGAATAATTACGTACTCAAATTATTACAAAATGAAGGTGACATTTTTATAGACCATTTCTCTAGTTTATAGATGTTCTTAATCGTGTAAAAATGCAATCAAGGGGAAAGGAACTGTCAAGATAGGAGACACAGGAATATTTCAGCCTGCATTTTATCAGTTTTATATAAATGCCTTGGATAGTCATGTGTATTTTTTCTGTCTAGCTTTTACTTATATCAAATGACAGCTAGAGTAAATGCCAGTGATTTAATAAAAATATTTTATCTGGCAGAGTGGTTGTGGAACCAAAAGAGCAGAAATGTTTGTTTTTGGCTCCATATCATTGTGGTTGAATGGAAAACATGTCACAGAAAATCTGATTTTTATTCCTGGACTGTACACTGAAGATGTTGGGTACTAACTGTTGGCTCTGCTACTGCAGGCACGGAGAATAGAGGGTTAAAGGTGTATGAGGAGGTGAAATCCCTATGATCCATTAGGTGTTTCCCAGCTCCACCTACCCTAACTCCCACCCCCATGGGCTGGCCACCGAAACCAGCATTTCCATCTCAGCAGGACTGGCATTGGGTATCAGCAAAACTTCCTGTGCCCATCCCCACTGATCAGACTGTGGCTAGCATCACGAATTTTCCCCACTCATAGCCCCCAAATGAGGTGTTCTCAGGTTGTCCCCACCCACCTGTCCCACCCACCTATCCCTGTGCAGGCTCCCAACTCCCCAGCCCCATCAACCAATCTCCTTCTCCCTTCCTGATTCCCCATGCCCCTGACCCCCTTTTTTCTTAAAAGTGTATGTCCCCCAATTGAATAAAGAACCACATGGATATATAATACACATCTGCTCTCCTCTGTGTCCCGCTGGATCACCCTGTGCCATCCCCCCAGCTCTGTGGGCCCCAGCCCTGAGACAGCAGACAGCAGACAGCAGACAGCCGGCTCCCTCCGCTTCTCTCCGTTTTCCCCCACCGATGGCCCACGGTGCACATGGAGGAGAAAACCACATGAAGAAATCTATTGGTTCACACATATAGATATTTAATGGTGAGTTGAGTTTCTAGGAAACTCCATTCAGTAATTGCATCTTCATTTCTCTGTGACTCTCTCTGTTCTGCCTTCTTTTGAATACTTTCATGGGTTGGATCTTGCATTGATGCATGGCAGCATCCCAAATGAGAAGGAAGAATTCCTCTGAAAGATCTCCTAGAAAAACAAAAAATGATGACTTTGAGCTCTTGACACCTCAAAGGCCTTTCACTGAAAATTTCATTGGAATTTAATTATGTACTGATTGTGAGCTAATCACTTGCAAGGAGGAAGACTAGATTGCTTTTAGTTCAGTCTGATTTATCTCAATGTGAGAGTTAGGGTAGTCAGCTCCCCCTGAGGCACAGAGGCTTTTATGGGTAGTAGGAGCTAAGGAGGGAAGTTGTAGAATAGGGATACTTAGTAGGGAAGGAATGCTGTATGTTACACGATTTATCGATAGCTCTTTTGCCTATCATTATAGTAGCCATCTGCACCCACTTCTGCAAGTATCTTGCATCCCATCCTTAGCTCATTGATCTCCTACCTGTGCCCTAGTTCAAAAACCATGCCTTTTAAGGATAATGTATGATAGAAGATGACAATATCTTCAAGGAAAGATTTGCATTTTATGTACGTAGTAGAGAGGTAGTTAATTTTTAGCTCAAGATTTGAGATAGGTGCTACTGCTGAAAGCGAAGTTTTAACATGATAGGGCCCTCAATCCTGTTCTGCCTAGTCAGACGACTATATCACCCAACCCAAGTTAGAAAACCTTTCCATTGCAAGTGCCAGATGTGTACCCTATGGATATTTGTAACATAATTACTGAGAGAAATGAGATGGAGTTAATAAATTTGATTGAATTATGCTTTGTAATCTAGATATTACATAATATTTACCTGGGTCTATCTAAATTCTAAATGTGGTATGTTCTTTTTTGTGATTAGGAAAGGTCAACCCCACATGGATTTTTATAGTACACTCTTTCTATTAGATGGGTTGCTCATTCTAGATAATGATAACAGAAAATTGTAAAATTGAGGCTGAATCTGGAATAACAACATTGGTAGAGAAAATAACTTGATTTTGAAAGATAAAAGTCTAGAAAGCTGAAAGTATGAAGAATAATGATCAGCTCTTTCCTGAAGTGAACATTTATGTTATTTTGTCTTTACTCTCAAGCTGTAAGTATAGACTTCCACTCTTTAGATGAGGTTCCAAGTCACCTAATCTAGTTTAGTCTAGATCACACAGTTTATGTAGGGAAGCAGATCCTTTTTCCCCTTTGCAAATCCCACAGCTGGCAAGCCTCAGTGTTTAGAGTGCTATTCAGAACCAGCCTTATGAGTAATGAATGATCTTGAAATGATATATTTTATAGTTTCCCCTAATATTTTCTCTTACTTTTTTAGTAGTCCTAGAAATTCTACCCATAGATTACTTCATTGCTTTGAATCCCTTTCCTTACTATTGCAAATCCAAAACCACGCTTTGGAGCAAATTCAGCTCCTTTTTAAAACAGTGTGAATACATTTTCTTCTCTTGGGGAGGAAGGAGTCCAAGCACAGGAACTGTGTGTTTAGGGAGATCTGGGAGGATGTCAAAAATATGCCTTCCATAAGAATTTCCCTGGGAGCTAGCTAGCTTCTTTAGTGGCTTTTAACTCTGGTTTGTCTTCTGACTGTGTAAATCTTTCACCTTTTTAATGGCTTTAATGTTACTTGTGGGAGGCGCCAGGCCCTCTCAGTGATTTGGAGTCCATCTTTATGAATTTGAGTTTAGGTTCTGATATTTTCTAGTGGAGTAACAGTCAATTAAATTATTTTTCTCCTATGTGGTAAAATGTGAATGACAATCCTTGCCTTACCTCCTTAAAGGTTTCATGTGGAATAAATAAGTAGATTTGTTTTGGACACTATGAAGTGTTCTATATTCATCAATATTATTATGACATATGATTTTTGGATGCCAAACCAAAGCTCAAAATTATTTTACAAAACTTAATATTAAATGTGGGGAGTAATACAGTTAGTTATATATATTTTTAATTTATTGTCCATAATGAGTTACAACATTTAGTGGGCAAACAATGAGTCGTTATCCCCAATTCCCTGCTGCCCTCCCCTCCCCCCTCCACTGGATAACCTCCTCCATGGGTCGTCTGGATCAGTCCTTGTGACAGGGGACCATGGATAGCCTATTATTCAGCCAGGTTCTCCTGTCCGTACCTCTGGATAGTCTCCCCCACCAAGGCTCTCACAATCTTTCCGCCCCCTCTTCCACATAGTTCCCTGAGTCGTGGTGAATGAGTATTAAGGCTGCTTTGAGGTTGTGAGCTTAGGGGTCTTTGTGTCGAAATCGTTGGTTTCTGTCTCACTGGCTTATCCTGTGTTGATTTAATGGCTG
>PVHP010031251.1:0-21162 GCA_004024765.1 Zapus hudsonius | reverse complement strand
GAAAAGAAAGATTTATTTCTTTTTCTTCTATTGTGCAGCTTCCTACAAGAAAATAGATACTGGCATCTTAAAGGTCCCAGGAACAGATGAGGTGGAGCTCACTTGCCAGGCTACAGGGTACCCCCTGGCAGAAGTGTCCTGGCCAAACATCAGTGTTCCTGCCAACACCAGTTACAGCAGGACCCCTGAAGACCTCTACCAGGTCATCAGTGTTCTTCGAGTAAAGCCACAGCCTGGCAGAATCTTCAGCTGCGAGTTCTGGAATGCTGACACGGAGGAACTGACTTCAGCTGTCATTGATCCTCTAAGTAAGCGTGTCTCCCATTTCCTAGCTCTATCAATACCCAGAGTTCAGGCGAGAAGCAGATGTCACACTGGAATGAGTCACTCAAGGACAGTATAGTCGAGGGCTGCTCACGAAAGCGTTGAGAGGAACTGCGTGAATGGTGCAGGACATGGAACTCCACTGTTAGAGGAATGGGTGCCTCAGATAGGGAAGCTACTGTTCCCAGAAGACAGTTGTGGGAACAGCACCGTTGGAACTCTGCTCATGGAAAGGAGACTGTCACCGCAGCAGCTCCAAGAGAGGAAGATGAGTGAATGATACCCAACCTCATGCCCCTAATTAGCATCCTGCAGGTGCCTTCCATTGGCTGAACAGTCAGAGCATGGGGGAGTCTACTGGTGTCGTCCATGAAGGTCCATACCCCAGGTCAGAGAGTAGAATTGTAGAGAACAGGTCTGGAGCAGGAATGGGAAATGTCCATAGTAATAAGTCAAGTGTGAGTAGGATATTACATATTTGCTGGCTTTGTTTCTAGTTAATTGGTTTTGAGGTGTCTCCAAGAAAATTGAACTCTTACCAAAAAAGTCATTCAGAGCTTGACTGGCTATGAGAGATAGTTTTGGAAGTGGGTTCCATCCATTTGACACTCCCACACCAGCAAAATTTCAAACAATCTGGGCAAACTAACAACATGTTATTGCTAAGTAGGAACATTTATTTGCCAACTATAAACTATCATCTAGAAAAACAGTCATTTCATAAGAGATAGGTGATTTTTTTCCACCAAGCATATATTTCTAATTGCTCTTGTTATCAAATTACCACAAGCTTAATGATTTAAAACAAGCCAACTTTATTATCTTATGTTTCTGGAGGTCTAAAATCTGAATGAGGTTTGACTGGGATCAAATCAAGGCATGGCAAGATTCAGAGGTCCTAGGAGATATTCTGTTCTCTTGTCTTCTCCAGTTTCTGTGAGTCACTCGGTTTCCTTGGATATCAGCTCTTCCTGCATCTTCAAAGCCAGCAGTCACATCCTCCAGCCCTCTGCGCCTGTCATCCATCTCTTTCACTCCCCCTCTGCTGTCTCTTGAACCTTTAATTGTACTAGGGACTGCAGTCCCGGATAATTCAGGAAAATCTTCCATTTCAAAATCCTTAATACAGCACATCTTCAAAACTCCTGCCATGGGAGGTAACCAAATGCACAAGTTCTAGGATTCAGCACCCACACGTCTTTATGGATTGATTATTCCACCTAGCTACTAAGAAAAGATATAATCCCATGATAAATGACGGTCTCTAGTGGTGATTAAATTTAACTTTATAGGAAACTTATATCATCATTTTATTTTCCATATTGCCCTTTGTCTTGGGCAGGCAAGGCAGAGCCTATGATAAGGGCTTGCATAATGGAGTGCCTGCATGAACAGATTTAAAACAGTAAGACATAGACTGGCGTGGTGGTGCACGCCTTTAATCCCAGCACTCGGGAGGCAGGAGAATCACTGTGAGTTCAAGGCCAATCTGAGACTACATAGTAAATTCCAGGTCAGCCTAGGCTAAAGCAAGACCCTACGCTGAAAAACATAAATAAATAAATAAATAAATAAATAAATAAATAAATAAATAAATAAATAAATAAATAAATAGAAAAATGAAAGCAGTAAGACAGAAAAGAAGGACAAGCAAATGTAAAGGCACATGATCAGAGCACCTGGTGTGGACAGACAGGGAGACAGGGTTTGAGTTAAGGTACCAGTTATTTTTATCCCAAATTAAAGCATGATTTTTCATGTATTGCCACCAGCCCACAGACCAGACCAAACTCGGAGAATTATGAAGAATCTAAATTCCTGCCTCATCATTACTTTCCTGGTATTTTCTTATAAAACAGAATTGCCCCCCACCCCCATATAATCTCCAGAAGCCCCAGTTGCATTGCCTGCCCTCCCCTCCCCATTTCTGCAGCTATCCATACTACCCAGTTCCACTACTAACATTAGCCTAGCTTCCTCCTAACTGACTGACTATGATGAAGCCAGGAAGTAGGGTGGGGTCATGCTAGCAACCTTGATAGAAATAAAGGACATTAAATATACCTCAATCTTAGGGCCAAATTTGAATAAAATAATGAATTGGGCAAGTTGGCCCTCAACATTCTCTATCTCTCCTTTTTTTATTTAACCACAAATTAAGACCAACAGACTTGTTATATCATGAAACATAAGCTATAACTAATTCAGACTAAAGTTTAGGGACCTAAATATTTCTAAATATTTTTCCTGGAATTGTTAGCTCAACTAACTTTGATTATGTAGAATTTACTGCCTGGTTTGGGTCAAATATGGTTTTCTAGAACCATATTTTATATAAAGAGTTGTATTAAGAACCTCTGTAGAAAAATGGGATCCTGAATAAGAGAAATTTAGAAATAACTAGGATCCACCTTTTTAAAAAATATTTTATTTATTTTTAAGCAGAGAAATAGAGAGAGCGAGAAAGAGAGAGAGAGAGAAAGAAAGAGAGAGACAGAGAGAGAGAGTACCAGGGCCACCACCTTATGAGTCTGGCATATATGGGTACTGGGGAATTGAACCGGGGCCTTAGGCACTGGAGGCAAGTGCCTTAACTGCTAAGCCATCTCTCCAGCCCTAGGATCCACCTTTTGCACCTAATTTTGTCAAAGTATTTTTTTCCTATGTGGTAGAGAAGGATAAAGTAGAATGATCATTCCTCCAGAACCTTTTATGCTAGGAGGAGTTAAGAGCACAGGAAAATGGCCACTCTCTCCATGGGAACAAATATGGTTGACTGAATAGTACACAGCTGTAGGAGGGTGGGTGGCGTCTTTGTTAGAGCCACTCATGAATGCAACCGGTAGAGAGATGGAAAGTTCTTTGTGCAGTTGGATTGCTCAACCTGCTCTTACCCATGCTTCCTAGCTTTGCTGTCACCCCTACTTTCCCTGGAGTGGTTTTTTTGCTGTTTTGTGCACCTTCCTCACCCATGTGTTCCCTGACCTTGCATCTTTCTTACCACCATACCGTCTCTGTGCTTTCATTTTCTTTCAGATAAAATTGCATTATTTGCCATCCTGCCAGCCTTGAGACCACTCTCTCTAAGGTAGCTCGTGGAACTCCTGGGTACAAAGGAGTCTTTCCCACATCTTGCTTATTAAGACCTGTTCCCCATGCCATTTGTTTGTTTTCCCTTGACATTGTCAGCTCTTCTCATTTGTTTATTCTATTTATTGTCTCTGTGTTTTCATAGTTCAGTGGAGTCTTCTTTATATATAGGCCAAAGCAAAGCAGAGTGCTCTATATAAGAAGTGCTTGGTTCATCGATGAATGTTTCATGGATGAGTTGGAAACAGTTTTAGAGAATCCCAAAGTCCCTCATCTCAGCTGCCAGTCTGTGTGGATATTCATATCAGAGCAGTCAAATGATGTCCTGGTTTTGTAACACAAAACCAGTGTCAAAATAACCAACATTACATCTCCTCCCACAGGTTCCTTCCTTCTATTTCTCAAAAGCAGTGTCAAGTTGTCTTATGACTGTCCCATTTCTGCTCATTCTCATCAAGTGAGCTGATCACTGTTGACTGCTATGAGCCACCACAAGTTTCTCCAGAACTCAGTGAATAAAACAAATACAGAAATGAGAGTATAAGGGAAGGAAGAATGTCAGAGAGCCAGACATTCTAAATTTGGTCAGAAATTGGAAACCATCAAGTTATATCCCTTCAGATACAGAGCTATACTGCTGTATTTTCATTAGGAAATGTAACTGGGTGACAGCACAGGAAATAACAATAACAGACCTCCATTGGGAACATAAAAGGAAATCCTCCCTGGACATCTGAAGGTGAGCCCAGGCAGAAGTCAAAGGGCTCTGAAATCTGACTTGAATGTCAAATGCAATCTCTGCTACCTCCTGGCTTTGAGAACTGGGTGTACTACTTAGCCATCCTAGAACTGTCTTTTAGGTGCAATAATAAAGGTAAATAATGGTGGCCTTGTCAAAAAGGTTTTTTGATCATTAAATGAAATGTGTGTCTAAAGAGCTTATTACTCACAAAGGGTGGGACCAAGAAAAACATGTCACTTCCAGCACGATTCCTGGCTTCCTGTGGTAAAGATAAGACAGACATTTTTCCATTACACCATCTCATCATTGTTAAACACCATAAAATTCTAAAACAATTTAGAAGAATGCTTTAGGGTGTAGGCTAAGCTACCATAATGAAGATATTTCAAAATACAGTGACTCAAACAAGGCTCCAGCTAAATAGCTATGTTCCATAAAGTCAATTCAATGATCCGTATTATTTCCTTATTGTCCTCACATTGCCCAGAATATTGTCCCTGCCAAGTTTGTCCAACCAAGTCAGATCACTCTGCCACATCCAAGTGTCTACCTTCAGAGTGGAAAGAATAGTAGAAGACATATCTAATGTTTTCAAGTCAAGATCGAGAAGACAAATTTCTGAACTTAGTTTTCATCACTAGCCACACCTCAGTTCAGGCAGGGGATTTGGAAATGCAGTCTCTGAGACCCCCATGTCCCAGCTGATACTTTAGCATTAGGGAGGGAAGAGAATGGATTAAAGGAAAGACCATCAGTCTGCCACAAGGTAACCAACGATCATCTAAATGGACCAGATGGCTGTCAGTTAATTCTGTCCAACAATCTTTACTGACACTTTTTATGCCATTGGTGCTTGCTCTGCTGGGGATTCAGAGGTAACTTAGGTAATATTTTATACTTTAAATACCTAGAGTCTAAAGCTAAAGTCCTGCTGGATGTTCAACTTTGGAAGTCTTTAGGGATGACAGAGCCTCCACACACAGATGAGACTGTGAAGAAACTTGTACAGGACAAGGGTCTCCCAAAGGCCATTGTGGGGTCAGGAGCAGCATCCCAGCCCACAGTGCTGCTCACAGCACGCACTTAGCAGTTAGTAAAGAAGCAGACGTTATCAATCTGGGTTTTGCTGTAAGGTGTATCCAAACAGGCTCTTGTCGTTTTCTTCCTCCTTGTTCACCAAACTCTTGAATGGAGATGCTACCTGCAGGTCCTGAGCTCTGGCTCAAGCAGATCTGGGCTCTGTCACTTACTTTGAAGTGATGGATAGAGCAGCACTCTAGATGGGTTATTTAGCATCTCTCAGGTTTCTTTAACTCTAAAATGGAGGCTCTGGACTAAATAGTATTTAATCGTTTCTCAACTAAAACAGTCTGTGGTTCTCAGATGGCATTGTGGAGGGAGCAGTAGCCCAAAGGCAGCTGACACAATCAATCCTGAACAGTTTTTCCTCAACCCACCTGCTAGGTTTATTTGTGTGTTGCTCCAGGAGGCACAGGATAATTTGGCTGTCTTCTCATTCCTTATTGGGAACATGCCTTTATCCCTGTTCTCTATCTGGCCCCTTGCTCCAACCTGAAGATACCCAGAGCTTTCTGAAAGGCATTCCCCAGCCTCCAAAATTGTTCTTCTCTTCATCACCTCTTCACTAAACATTTGTTTCCCTCAGAGTCAGGACCTCGATGCCTCCAGATAAGATTATGTGAGTTGTAGTCATTCATACCAAGGCATCAATGACCAGATTCAACATATCATCCCTCCCTGGGATATTTTACTTTGTCCAGAGGACCTTGTTAATGCTTTAAAAATTGAATTATGAGTTGGTTATGGTGTAACATGGCTTTAATCCCAGCACTCAGGAGGCAGAGGTAGGAGGATTCCCATGAATTCTAGGCCAGCCTGGGCTACAGCAAGATTTTACCTCAAAAAATGAATTTCTAATAACATAGATTCTAAGTACCGGAGTGCTTGCCAGTGAGGGAGAAAAGAGATTTGGGGTCTTCAGAATTTTTTCACTGGATTGAGGACAACAAGTCGATGATAAGAAAGGAAATGGGGAGAGGAAGAGAGGACAGAGAAAAGAGGAAACAGAAAGATTCATGATTGATTGATAAAAGAGTGGCAAAAAGTGGATCTGGAAGCAGACAGACTGGATTGTATCTCAGCTAAATCATTTACTGTCTAACCTTGGGGAAGTTTCTCAGCATCTCTGTGTCTCACTTTCCTCCCTAGCAAAATAGAGATCAAAGTAGAGCCTGCTTCACCAGGAGTTACTCTGTGAGGCTCACTCAGCAGAGCCTGGTGTGAAGACCCAACAGTGGCAGAGATGTGGAAACCCTTTGGGAGGTCAGCCTGGTACTCTGCATTTGAGCTACTGTGTAATGACATTGTGGTTCTTTCCTTCATCCAGGTCAGATGGAAGCCAAGGTCACCACAAAGTCATGGCCTCACATTTTTGTCCCTTCCTGTATTATGGTTCTAATTCTCATAGCCATGATGACAGTCCTGAGAAGGCGGCTCTGCTGGAAGGGGCATTCTGTCGAAGGTGAGTGAGTTCCTGCTGAATCCACTCTGAGCTTGTCCTGAGGACTTTTTTCCCCAGAAGAAAATGGTGTTAGTCTTCATGGAGCTGAGCTTGCACCACACTCAATGGAAAGGTTGTTTGTTCCTATGGCTCTTTGAGCCTCGACAGAGCAGACATATGGTGAGAGGTTGCCAGGAGCCTTTCCATTCTTTCCATTTCTGCCTCCTCTTTCTCATTCTGGGCATGAGCCGGGTTGAACTTGCCCTGACTCTCTTGAGCCCTCTATTTGGGTGAGGAAAAGAGACGGATGTTGGCATGCCATCCTGGCTTAAGAAGATCTTCCTGAGTCCACCTTAGCCTGGGCCTTCTCAACAACTTGCCTCTATTTTGTCATGCCTCACCTGCAGCCCTGTCGAGCATTCAGCAGCCTCTGGGTCTGTCCTTGGTGTGTCCTTCACTACCTGCCCACAAAATCCCCCAGACTACACACAGCCTGTCAGGTGCTTTCCTCAGAGCTCTGTGTCTCAACATTCCATGCATGTCTCTCAAGATCGTCACTGGCCTTGTCTGCAGAAAAGGAAATGTCATCTGTGGCTAATTCAGTGAGAGTGAGGGATCGGGAGGAAGTTTTTGGTGGTGGTTATCCTACATGGAAGGTCAGACGTCTGTATTCTCGTCTGCACCAAGTATGGCCATGCTGTTTGCCCACTGCCTTTCATGTTCATTAGTCTGAGTGTGACCACAAAACCTCTGACTGGAGAATTCAGGAGGACCTATTATCAAAGGATCCATCCAAGCCCCCGGGACGCAGAAGCACAGGATTGCAGTCAAGGGCAGTCTACACTACTTTAGTGAGATTTTGCTTCAAAAGAAGAGAAAGGGACCCATGGAGGAGGTTATCCAGCAGATTGGGGAGGGGAGGGCAGCGGGGAATTGGGGATAACAACTCATTGTTTTCCCACTAAATATTGTAACTTATTATGGACAATAAAAAAAATCTCTCCTAAAAAAAAAGAAGAGAAAGGAAGAGGACAACTCTCCATCCACACAGAAAAACAAACAATGCTACTTTATCTTTCTGAGTTTGGCTCACTTAACCTGATAATCCCAAGCTCCGTTGATTGTCCTGCAAATGGCATGGTTATTGTTCTTTATGGCGGAATAATACTCCATTATGACCACATTTTCCTTAACAGTTTATCCACTGATGGGTACCTGGGGTGATTCTATTACTTGGCTGGTGTGTATGGCACTGCAATACTCCTGAGAGTGCGAGTTCTGAGATAGTCTTTCTATGTGTAAATGGGAAGCAGCAAAAACAAGCAATAAAAAACACGTTTCCTGCCCTCAGCAGGACTTCCGTGGTTCAGTGTGCGCTACAGCAGAATCCTACTAAACAGTCTCACTGCATCCAGTCCTGGCACCTCCCGTGTTTTCTCACTTTCAGGTAGACTGATCGTCTTCAGTCACAACCCTGCCACGTTCCCTCTGCAGACGTTTCCAACAGCTTCTCATTGCTCAAAGGATGAGTTCTCAATGAGCCCTGGGCAGCCTAACTCACATTTCCAGCTCAAATTGTATTGCTGACCCCTACCTTTGTTTTTGTTTGTTTGTTTTTTCCTAGGGAGCGTCTCACTCTAGCCCTGGCTGACCTGGAATTCATTATGCAGTCTCAGGGTAGCTTTGCATTCACACACTTTTTGATTGACAAATGCCATAAATATAAATGATATGATCATAGTCCTCTCCCACCGTTCTTTCCTTTCACCTTCCCCAAATCCCCCTCCACTGAATAAAATCTCATTTCCAATTAGTCTCTCTTCTATTTTGGTGTCATCATGTTTACCTCTATTATGCAGGTCTTATACAGGGAGCATCAGCCACTCTGAGCTCATGAATATCTCCACTTTGTGTCTCAAAGACAGCACTGTAAGCACTCCTCCCCTTCTTTTGGCTCTTACAATCTTTCCACCACGTTCTTCCACAGTGGTCCCTGAGCCTTGGAGGGTGTGATAGAGATGTGTCATTTAGTGCTGAACACTCCCCTGTCACTTCTCAGCACTTTGATGGATGTTGAGTCACCCCAGTGGTCACCACCATCTAAAAAGAGAAACTTCTCTAACCAAAAGTGAGAGTAATGTTAATATATGGGCATAAAAACACAAGTATTTAGAGGGCAGTTTAGGCATAATATATCCATTTAGATTAACAATAGTAGTTGTCTCCTCCCCCAGGACTTATGGCCTCTCAAGTTATAGGCTTTTCATTAGGTTTTCAATATCAGGCAGGAATTCCTTCCCACGGAGCAAGCCTCAGATCCAGTCAGAGAAGAGTTGGTTTCTCCATAACAGACATACCACTATTGCACCAGTTGGTACATTTGTCCTAACTGGCCAGCTGTAAAGATTGCAGGATCCTCTGCTGGTTAAGACTGTTGATGACATTTCTTCTCTAATAGGCTATATATGTTTTTCCAGCAACCTGTCAGCTAGTCAACAGGGGAGTGTTACAGCTCAGCTCCACCTTGATTTCTCAGTGACCTAAAGCCCAAGCATATGGAGTCTTTAGGAATAGGGTCTTATCATCTAGTTCTGATGGGCAACCAAGAAGCTTGGCAATAGCCTGTAATGTTTTAGAGGCATCAGTGGCTCCCTGACCAATAATTGCAGAAAGGCACTGAAAATTTTCTAGTAACAATCTATGATTTCTGTGCCAAAAAAATTTTAATGGCCCTAAACACACTTCAAATTTTCTATACTTATGTAATTATGAACTGTAATAAGCAGTTTCCAGCCAACACCAGCCCACCGATTTTGGGTGGCACTTTCCCTAGAAGACTAAGCCAGAACTTTGCAGGGATCTAAACCAAAGGACAAAGATGTTGGTTTCTGTTTGACTATGGACCAAAGAGAATAGTAACATTGATGTTAGAGAAATGTTGCCAGGAATGGTGGTGCATGCCTTTAAACCCAGCACTCACTCAGGAGGCAGAGGTAGAAGGATCCCTGGGAGTTTGAAACCAGCATGAGACTATATAGTGAATTCCAGGTCAGCCTGGGCTAGAGCGAGACCCTACCTAAAATATATATATTTGAGAGTGAGAGAAATAGGCAAACAGAGAGAGTACTCACTCTCTGAGCATACCAGGACTTTCTGCCTCTGCAAACAACTTCCAGATGCAAGTGCCACTTTGTGCATTGGCTTTACGTGGATGCTGGGGAATTGAACCCTGGCCATCAGGCTTTGCAAACAAGAGCCTTCAACTACTGAGACATATCTCCAGCCCAAGTATCAGTTTTTTACATTTAGTTCATATTAAGCAATCAAAACTTCTGTTTTAAGCCAGGGCAGACAAGCAGAAAGTGTCAGTCATAACTAAAGTGGAAAAGAGAGGATTAATTCTGGACCTAGACATGTCCTGAGTTGAATATCTACATTGGCAGCCTCTCAGCATTTGGGTGCCAGAGAAAACAAGGACAGACAAAGGAAAAGAAAGTGGGAATCATTTCTGTTTACAATCTTTGCTTAGGAGCCCAGTCTTTCATTATGCAATGCCCAGACTGAGATCTGAAGTCATAGTGAACATTAGGACTTTGAAACATGGATTTACTTTATGTTCTACCATATTGTAGTCTATAAAGGATGATTATCTCATTAATAGTTTATTTCTGGGATTTTTTTTCTTATTCAGACACAACATAAAGATTTGTCACCATAGCAGAGAAGTGAGCAGAAGTGTGAGTACACAAGACTTTGCTTTTCTAGTTCCTCTCCATTTATATCTCATCTTGAATTGAGAAATACAACCATCCCTCACTCTCCATAGGGAATTTATTTCAGCCCCCCTTAAATTAGTGAATACTCATATCTCACATGGAAAGTGCCACAGTATTTGAAGATAACCTGTATATATCTTCCCACATACTTTAAATCATTTTTGAGTACGTATAGCACCTAATACAATGTAAGTAGCAATCATGTTGTTCAGTGAATAGTTACAAAAGCAAATATGTCTTCGTTACTTTTCTCAACACTGAAAAGAAATTCTGAAAAGAAATGACTTAAGAGAGAAGTTGTTCTGGCCCAAGATTTAAGGGAGTACAGTCCATTATGGAGAGTAAGGTATGGCAGTAGGTGTTTCCATGGCAGTGAGAGTTTGGGGCAGCTGCTTGCTTGTGTTGTGGTAGATCAGGAAGCAGAGACAGGACAGGAAGTAGGGCTGGACTATAAACTTCAAGGCTTACCTATAGTGACCTAATTTCTTCAAGTAGGCTTCATAAAGCTTCCAAAACAGCACTATCATCTGGGAACCAAGTGTTGAAAGATATGAACCAGTTTGGGACATTTCACATTCAAACCATAACAAAATGCTTTTATAGTTGTATTTTAAATGTTTGCTTTGGATGTATGTTTTGATAACTAAGCCTACTGATAGTCTATTCCTCTACCTACTGTGAATGTAATAGAAAAGGTGGACCAGAGCAGCAGGAGAATGTACCAAACACTGGAAAGTGAAGCTGGCTATAATGCCCATAAGGTTGCTCCCAACAACATACCTCCAGCAAGGTTCCAGTTCCAAGGTTGCTATCAGCTGGGGATCAAGCATTCAGAACACATAAGATCTTAATGCAATAAGAACTATGGACTGTGGATGTTTGGCTTATGAGAGTGAATCAAACCACCAGAGGCATGCCAGGGTCTCTTACTGCTGCCAACAAACTCCAGATACATGCACCACTTTGTGTGTTTGGGTTTACAATGGTACTGGGGAATCAAACCCAGGCTGACAGGCTTTGTAAGCAAGTACCTTCATCTTGCTTTGTAAGCAAGTACCTTCACATCCCCAACCCTTCAAATCCATTCTGTTAAGAAAAAAACAGAAAAAGAAAAAATGGTATTCACATGTTCAGTACAGACAGTTGTTTTTTCAAGTTTCAATCCATAGCAGGTTGATAGTAGGGATGCAGAGCCCAGGAATATGAAAGAGTGACTGTACACATTGTTGTAGTGATTCGTGAAAAGTAATCACATAGTTCCAGCTGACACAGAAGCTGCTTGTTAAGTGACATTTCTCATAAGTCTGTTCTTGCAATTCTGCTTTGCTCCATATACTCTTTGGAGAGTAAAGATGGTGTCTGTTCTTCAGCCTTGGAGCAATCATCGTGTTCTTTGTATATCCAAACTCTTCCTGTGATGCTGCACAGGAAGTCTGGGCTCATAAAGTTAGAAATAAGGTTAAGATGAACAGTGGGAAGAAGGCATTTAGCTGTGACACTGATATAGGATTTGGGGATTCAGGGGGTTCCCCCAGGCCTGTGAATTCCAAACCTTTGGGTTTTTTTTTTCCATTTTACCAAAGAATTTAGAAAGAAGACTCTAAGAAGGGTAAGTTTTGAAATATAATGTTTATTTCAGGGAGAATTGTTTTCCAGGGGAAGACTCAAAAGTCTGGGGACAGAAGAGAACCAATAGAAAAAGAGCCCAGGCCAAAAGATTTAAAAGGAACATATGAGCACACACGTGGGCATGCAAACTCTTCACATACGAAAGAGCTAAGAGATCATATAGTAAAGGGCCCAGAGTTTAGAGGAAAATCACACATGTAACAAAGTGAAAAAAACATCTACAAACAATATACACCGAGGAAGTAAGCAGAAATACCCAGGCAAATAAGAAGAGCCCCCTCTCTCCCACCACCTGTCTGGGAAAGGAGAGAAGGACTTATACACTGGTTGTCAGGCATAAAACCACAGGGCAGATGGCCAAAATAGGGGAGAGAGAAGGGAGAGATTGTAATTCCCCCCCCCCCAGCCAGGCTGGAAATGGGAAAGAGCTTACCAAAGCAGGGATCAGGAGATTCAGACACCAGAGTAGCCAAGAGAGCCATTATACTAGTAGCAGGCAGACCCCTTTATTTGGGACAGGCAACCCAATTAAGATGTGCCTTGTCACCAGACTCAAGTGTGTGAGGAAGAGACCTGATTGGTTCATGGACTCAATGGGCTGAGTCAGGTGTGCTAGATGGGGAAAGAAGGTATTGCTCCTGAGGAATTGCTTATAGCCATGATGGGTGAGACTGGATGAGACATGAGTTTTAGTTATGCCAGAGCAGGAGAAGTGGCATCTCCTTATCCTTGCACCTTGTCCCTGGATGGCTGCCTATAAAAAGCTATCTTGCGCTTGTTTCCACTTAGATACACAATCCACAGCTGATGTTTTCACAACAAACAATGAAATATGCTGTACAGACTGTGAGTCACTGGCAATCCAGGTCTCTTCCAGATGGGTTTGGGTCATGTGTAATAATGGGCACTTCTAGCTTTCTTGGAAAAAGTCATCTTTCCTTTTGTGATCTAAAAATCATGTGTTATGGCACATGAATTCACCAAAATGACACAGGCAAATTAGAGAAAATTCTGAATAACTTTGAGTCAGTAACTCACAATATTCGAAAGTACTCAGTGAACAATTCCAAGGATACCAGTTGTGAAAACAACCTTAAAAGGCCTTCAGAATCGGGGTGTGGTGGTGCATACCTTTAATCCCAGCACTTGGAAGGAAGAGATAGGAGGATTGCCATGAGTTCAAGGCCACCCTGAGACTACACAGTGAATCCCAAACCCTACCTCAAAAAACAAACAAACAAACAAACAAGGCTTCAGATTCTAGGGTCAATGTCTAGCTCATCCATAACGGGTGACAGTCACAAACAGAAACTGTAATGGAAAGGAATAGCATAGGCCTCATCACACTCCCCATCTCCCACTAGACTGGTCTGAAAGCTATTAGAGAAAGTGCATCCTGTATCCTCACACCCATGGCAAAGACCCAAGGGACAAATGCAGCTTAAGGCAGATCTGCACTGAGGTCCAATTATGCTCAGCTTCTCCAAGCCAGTAATTAGATTTTCATGATTTATGGAAATTTCCTATGAACTCTGGCAGGCCATTTCTTCAGAAACAAAAATCCTAGATTACTAAAAAAAAAAAAAAAAAAAAAAAAAAAAAAAAAAAAAAAAAAAAAAAAAAAAAAGACCTCCCTGTCCCAGAGGTGAGTGTCCAGGAGAGGTGCCAGTGTTGGCATGAACTCAGGATTTTCGTATGAGTGGCTAACTTTTTTTTCCTTTTTGTCTGTGTGTGTATGGTGTATATGCATGTATGGATGCATGTCTGATGTGTGTGGTCCCCATCTATGTGTGTGCCTGTGGAAGCCAGAGGTTGACGTAGGGTGTCTGCCTCAATTACTTTTTATGAACTAAGCCAGGGTCTCTCACTGGAAGCCAAAACTCACCAGTTTAATTAGTCTAGCTAGCCAGTTTGTCCCAGGATGTCTTGTCTTTGCTTCCCAAGCACTGGGATTACAGGCAAACTGCCATGCCTGCCGGGTATTCCCATGGATATGGGAATCCATGCTTATCCACTGAGCAATCTCCCCAGGTCCTGAGTAAGTGAGACTTTCTACTGTTCAGGACCCAGAAAAGATGGGCAAGACCTGAGATCAGAAGTTGGAAATCTGATGACAACCAGGCCTGGGAAGTGATGAAATGAGTAAAAAGGGCCTGGGGAAACCAAATAGAAAGTGTAGAGACTGTGACCAACATATGACCTGCTAACTCAGCAGTAGCTTGTCACTGCCGAGAACATGGATATTTTTATGAAAAGTTCCTAGGTTTTAAATGCTGGTTAAAAATATTTTAAATACCAAACCAGACAATTTCAATATACCCACAGGTGGATATGGCTCATGGGCAATCTCTGTGCAGTTTCTATATTGAAAATACTAACAGCAAAATCTTAGGATCTGAGTAACTAAGGCAGAAACAGCTATTTGGGGAATCAAAGAACACACAAAGACTTGTTAAATGTCCTATCTAGCCTGATATTCTATCCTGATCCCATGATCTGAATACTGTACATTAAAGAGACTTTTGTTGATTTAACAGTACCATAAGCATTTTTCGCTGTTGTTTTTAATTTCATTTTTATTTTTTTATTTTTCCCATATTTATTGTCAATAATTAGATAAATTGCATGAGCAAGTCTTATGATGATACCCCTATTTCCCTCTTCCCTGTTCCCAACTCACTGGAGGGCCCAGTTTTCCATATAAACAGAAAACTCCACCTTCTTTTAATTGCTCTGAAATTCAAAATAAAGTGATTAAAGAAATGGGAAAAAAATCTGGTGCCTATTGTGGTGGTGGTGGGGATGCCAGGGTCCCTCCACAGAAACATACCCAAACATTGGAGAGGGGAAGGCCACAAGGGAGAGTCAGAGGCAGAGACAAGTTGTACATTTTAAAGGCCTGGCTCCCATGTGTGTGGGGCTACTGAGTCTGAAACCTGTGGAGTAGCCCAGCAGGCTGGAAACTGAGGTAGGGTTTCTATGTTACAGGCTCAAGCCAGAATTTTCTCTTCTCTAGGAAACCTGATTTTTTTTCTCAAAGCCTTCATTGATTAAAGGGATGAGCCTACATTTCATAATGTCATATGCTTCACTTAAAATTGACTGATGGGACATGTCAATAACATGTACAAACTTCACAGCAATATCTAGGCTAGCATTTGATCAGAAAATGAGTACTATAGCCTAGCTAAGTCAACACAAAAAATTAGCCAAGAGAAGAGAGGCAGTCTTAGCCAATCTCTTGTCAAACTTGGCTTCCAGTCAGTCGCTGGGGTTGCTGAACAGGACAGGTTCTGTCTAATACCTGCTCATGCGTGAACCTGTCACTCCTGATTTGCATGCAAGTAAGAGCTTTGTTTAGCTCAGTGGGGTTTTAATTTGTTTTGGTTTTGAGACTCTGTAATCCAGGCTGGCCTGGAACTCACCATAAAGCCCATGTTTGTGGTCCTCCTGCCTCAGTTTCCTGAGTGCTGGGATTACATGCGTGAGCCACCAGACCCAACTACCTCATGAATTTTTAATGATGTGAGAAGTCTGTATGTTTTTTTCTGCTTCTCCATAGCTTCTGTAAGAGGTGCCACTCGTATATAAATGTTCAGAGAATTATAAAAATAGGCAGGGGATGATCAGGAAGAGGAGCGGTTTTATGGACAAGGGACATTAGCAACATGCAGACATGAAAATGACAGACTATTGAGATAGAGGGGACCTCACTAGGAGGGACGGCAGAGAGGCAGGAGGCATCACGTACTAGCAGGAAGGACCAGTGATTCTAACTTGGATAGAAAGCCGGCTATGAGATCAAAGGCAAAGACTGCTAGGGCTATATTTGTCCATAAATTGTAGGCAATGGAAATTAGATTTATTTTCTAGGTAAGTGTACTTCGATCAGTCTAAAAGGAAAGCAGAAGGCATGCTCAGAATGAGTAACCTAAGAGACCATTTACAAAGATGTGGATAGCAGTAAGAGAGACCAGCAGAAGTTGTTTGAGTACCCTGTGGCCAACAGGAATAAGCAGGGAACAGTGACCATCCTGAGATCTGGTTGGGGTGGGGGTGGGAACAGAGCAATAGTTACTAGAACTAGATTAGCAGTTAACTCAGTTAGGTCAGCAATAGGAAAGGACCACCTAAGCAAGAAGCCTTTAATAGAGGGACAGAGGAGCACTTCAACTTGTCTAGACGGTTTCTGAGGAATCGATACTCCAACCTCACTCTGTACCCACTGCAATCTCCTTTTGTCCCTAGACTGAGTTAAATACAGTGCTGCAATCTACAGTGTCTTCCTCCTGGGGCATGGACGGGGCAGAGAGGGTGGAATTCATAGCCCTCCATCCCATGGAGCATTCCAGCAATCCCATTGAGGAGGACCCTTAGTGGATTGGGGGCAGGGAAGAGGGAAATGGGCATATCAGTACAAGACTTGTTCATACAGTATTTCTACTTATTAGCAATAAATACATTTATTTTTTTAAAAAATAATAAATTTTGATTAAAAAGAAAATGGGAAGAAACTTTTAAAACTTGAGTTAGATATACATATCTGGTATAATAAGGAACTGTAAAAGATTCCAGGTAGTAGAGCCTGTGAAATGTGGTCCAGCGTGGGCTGGAGAGATGGCTCAGCGGTCAAGGCACTTGCCTCCAGTGCCTAAGGACCTAGGTTCAATTCCCCAGTACCCACATATGCCAGACCCAAAAGGTGGTGGCCCTGGTGCTCTCTCCCTCTCTCTTTCTCTATCTCTGTATTTCTCTGCTTGAAAATGAATAAATAAAATATTTTTAAAAAAGAAGAAAGAAATGTGGTCCAGCGTGATGAAGATGTCTTGGTCCGTGGGATGAAGGAGGAGAGTCCTTTGGCAGCTCTAGGAAGAGACTTGAGTGGGTGAAAGGCTTTGTACCATGTTGGTTCCAGATACACGGTGGTTTTTCTCCAATGTAGTTTTTCATTCCAATCTATGTTTGAGACCTTATATATTTTCTAATCAGAATAGTGATCATTTTGTTTTTTGTTTTGTGGTCTTTTCTCCCCAGATCTGAACTTGTGGTCTCTGGAAAAGGCGTGACCTGATGGAACATCATCAAGATGCTTCTGGACCCTGAACAAGGATCCCTCTGCCTGGAGAACCTGCCATTTGCACTTTTGAGATGCTTTGGCTGACCCAGCACTCTAATCAAGAACCTGCAATGAGACGCACAGTGCCTGGCCATGGCATGCCGAGAGGCCAAGTACTGCCCTTCCCAACACAGGGCTCTCTCCTTTGAGCAAGCACTAATGCACTTTAGAAAGTGACACCCAGAATCCTGGACCCCACTGAGTGGTCTCAGGCCTTCCTTGCTTCCAGGGTGAAAGCAAAGAGAATTGTTTCTCCCTAACCTTCCAAAGTGAGTTTCAGGACAGATAGGTGGAACATTGCAGTTACTGAAACAGATTGTCAACAGAGTCCTCTGGGGACTTTGTTTACAGCTTTGTATAAAAGAAGTCATTACTAGCTGGGTGTGGTGGCACACTCCTTTAATCCTAGCACACAAGAGGCAGAGGTAAGAGGATCACTATGAGTTCAAGGTCAGCCTGAGACTATATAATGAATTCCAGGTCAGCTTGGGCTAAAGTGAGACATACCTTGAAAAAACAAAAAAATTAAATAAAGAAAGAAAAAAAGTTATTGCTGATATGTTTTACACTTACTAGACTCTCGGAAGCCTCTGAAGCTGTTCTAATTAACAAAAAGCATTTAAGTATTCATTAAGAGCACAAATGTGGAGTGAAGGCATCGAGTCTTGTTCGTTTAGTTTTAAGATCTAAGTCACAAAGCATCTGTTTTAACTTATAAAGGCGCCATGTTTATTGGTGTTTTTCCTCCCTTCTCTACATATTTCCTTCTTGTTTATAACCTTTAAAATCAGCCAGATGTGATGGCACACGCCTTTAATCCCAGCACTCAGGAGGCAGATGGTAGGAGGATAGCCTGAGTTCAAGGCCACCATGAACTACATAGTGAATTCCAGGTCAGCCTGGGCTAGAGTGAGACCTACCTCAAAACAAACAAACAAACAAACAAAAAAATCAATGGTATACATTAAGGAAGTAGCTTTAATGTACAGTACCTCAAGCTAAGCCCTCTTTCCCTCCTTTCTGGCCTTCTGTATGGCTTTACATGAACCTTCTAGTGATGTCACTAGTCAGGACATTTGATGATGTGTGAGATGGAAGTCTCTCAGGTCCTTTAGTGCGTAAGGGGGAGAGTGATGAAACTACGCATTAGGTTTACTCATGTTAAATTTCATTTCTGTACTGGAACCATGAAGCCCATCACATTACTTCACCTGTAAACTATCCAAATATTTACTTTCATTAGTACAAGAGCCCCAGGTGAGTAGGCCTGAACCAAGCTCTTTAGCTGGTACTTAGACTGAGCAGACTTTTGAGTTATTGGGAATGCAAGGATGTAAACATGAGATATAAATTATATATCTTACTTTCTCAGTCATCTCTACACAAATTAGAGAAGGCCTTTGAAGAATAATTTAATAGTTTATGAAAGTCTCTGAGGCCTACTTTGTTGCCCTTTGCAACAGGAGCCCCTGGACTACTTCTCAGGTCTGTGACTTAGTCTGACATCTCCGTTAGAGGAGCATCCCTTCCCAGTGCCACAGAGAACAGGGTAGGCAGAAAAGGCCTCTCCCCACCTCTTGAGCTGGAAATCAAGCTTCCTGTGCTAACTTCCACATTCCAGATATGTGACTGGCTAACTCCTATTCACCAAACAGAGTTGGTTGTTCTGATTACTCTATTAGAGAGCCAGTGACACAAGAGATTTTGATGAAATTCTGTCATCCTTCTCCATTTTGGAGCTATCTTCTAGACTACCACATCAGCAGAGAGCTTCCCAGCTCCAGTGTCTTAAAATCTAGGCATCACTGTCATGGGATAAGATCATAAGGCAGTGTGCCCCCTGTGATGTATTCTATACGTAACATACGACATTATCATGTGACAATTATCAGATACTATATGCTCAAAGTTGTTGAGCATTTTATACATAGTATTGAAATGAATTCTCTGAAAATGGGACTATTAATGCTTCTAGGTTTTACCTTAGAAAAGTAGGGCTCAGAGAGGTTAGGTAATCTGGCCAAGACTGCCTCTTCTGTTTGGTAGAGATTCATAATTAACTCATATTTGAACTCATATTTATTGCAGCCCTTCCTAAGGCCTGCTTTCCTGCTAGATGAGACTTTAAGGTGAGGATTTACCAGTTACCAACACACTGGGGTCTTTATGCTGATCGAGAATTAATTTCACTCTAACTCTTTCTGGGGAGGTGCCCAAGAGTAGAACCCCAACTTAACTATGTATGTCTTTAGAACTATCAGTTGACCTACCTAAGCATCAGTTTCTTTATCTGAAAATGTGAATTGTAGGGTGGGAAATGTAGCTCAGGTGGCAGAGTACCTTCAGGAGTATCATGCAAGAGGCTCTGAGTTGGATCCCCAGTTCCACCTGAACTGGACACATAAACGGGGAGTGGCTGTGCATACGTGTCATCTCGGCACTTGAGAACTAGAGGCAAGAGGATCAGAAGTTCAAAGCCATCTTCAATTATGTGTCAAGTTTGAAGCCAGCCTAAGCTACATGAGACCTTCCTTTGTTAGCACCTGGGATGTGTAGTGCACAGTAAATACCAGATTAAATACTGTGTGTCACTGAGAATTCCCCAGTGCTGCAACCACTATCCCTTGCCAAAAGGCAACACTCTGGATATTATCAGGCTAATTTATCTGCAGGAGATTTCACCTAAATCATACTCCTAAAGATGCAATAAGCTTCCTTCTCCAAGTACTTTCCAGTCTAAATTTATAGGATTAGGTTTGTGTTCCAGGCTTCCAAGTGCTCATTAGTCCTTAAGTATCTTATATTGTCCTCTCCACCCCAAATTCTTCCTTTCTGGAATCTCACTTCTCCCTGGAAAAATCCGTTCATGCTTTTTTTTTTTCTGTCAGTGAATATATTCTGATTTACTCCACCTGAATATAAAGTGACTTTCCTTTGGATACAATAATCTCCTTTTCCCTTCCAGAAAACATTTATCATTTTAGTTTTGGAGCATGAGGACTTACACACATGCTTTATCTTCCCCCTGACTCCCAGAGAGCAGAGAGAGAGTATTTTGTCACTCCTACAAATAAGATAGGTGTTTCATGCATGATGGTCTTTGAAACTTGTTATATATTGGGGAGAATAACCACACTTCAAAATCTTAATTATGATAATATGATTAGCTCAAAAGTACATAATAGCAATTTTAAAAAGAATTAGATGAATTTTTAAAGTACCTTTCACAAAGGGAGCAAAAGTAGCATTTGGGAGAGTTTGGGAAATTAAAAAAGAACAAAGATCACTTCTCTAATTCAATCACACATGCTTCATTTTTGCTTTTTCCATTTATAAGGATTGTAGTTATGTGTAATTTTATTTGCAAGCAGAGAAAGAGGGAGAGAGAGAAGAGAGAATAGGTGTTAGGTGTAGCTGGGACTTCAGCCACTGCAAACAAACTCCAGATGCATGCACCAATTTGTGCATCTGGCTATTCATGGCTACTGAGGAATTGAACTTGGGTCATTACAGACAAGCACCTTAACCACTGAGCCATTTCTCCAGCCCTCATATGTAATTTTCGTCCTTTAGAAGAATCTGTCATGAACCATAAGCTAACACTGGTGGCTGCTGACTGGTTCTCCCAATGGCTGTACAATATTCTGATCAGCTGTGACAAAGTTGTTGATTTTCTTTCATTTTAGTTAAAAGCCTTTCACTGGCCTCTTCCAAGCTGCCCCCTCAGCCTTCTCCAGCTTGCTTTGTATCCTGAGCCTGACTTCTATACACTAAAGCAGTAGCCTTCCTTGTCCTGTGCTTCTGATTGGTACAGTTGAGGGGGACACTGACAGGCAGAGAACCAGAGAAAGGTGACTTGGGTATTTATTCCCCAGGCTCTACCTCTCCAGGGTCTCAGCTGGCTTGATAAGTCTCTTAAAGGTCAGGTGTCTGTCAAGTGACTTTTCCCACATGACTTACTTTG
>PVHP010031250.1:0-21150 GCA_004024765.1 Zapus hudsonius | reverse complement strand
CTAAGAATCAGCCGCTTTTATAGGAAAAGAGACACGGATCGTCCCATGATTGGCTGGCTCCTGCTTGCCACCTCCAGGCGCCACGGGATTGGCTAGGGACAGTTTCTCAAAGCATTGCCTAAGGTGGAGTTGTTTCCCACTTAGCTGCAAGAGAGGGGGCGCCATCCTGCCATGGCGATGTCCCGGCTCCCTGCATTCAGCCAAATGAATTAGTGCTTTAAAACATATTTATAAAATTTTTTCCTGGTTGGGTCATCTGTGATAGGAAAGTACACATCTCTTTTTCTGTACCTACCACACCTAACGTGAAGCTACTATAATGATTAGGAGAAACACAACAAGAAAATCCGCCATAAGAAGGAACTAAATGAACTAGATAATCAGTTTTTGATTTGTGATATCTTAAAATGGCTTTGAGTGACATTTCTTTACATTCGTATGGCACATTCGATTGTTTCATTGTCATTCAGTCATAGCTCATTTTGTTGGCTCTGTGGAAATGCCATCTTATTTATTAGGGATCAATGTGAAATTGAGTGCTAGTTTATATATCTACTTAGATAATTTAGAGTCACCTCATAGGTTGTATGTACAGATAGTTAATTAGGCACTAACAGTGTGCCACACACTGTACTAAATATTATACAAAATCAAAACAAGAGATTGAGTGTGTACACTTAGAAAACCTTTACTGAACAGTCTGAGCTTGTGATTGTTGTACAATGACCAGCATTTGAGTCCAATGTTTATCAGCGGAGTTCTCTTAAGTAATTTGGTTGACCTTTTACTTTCCTTCCATGTGAAATGGGTATGCTAATGCTTTCCTTGAAGTCACATAATCAGGATAACATAAAATACTGTAGCAAAAACACCCAGGCAAAGTGAGTTGAGTGCTTAGTGCATGTGACTGACTACTCTAGAGATCCCACAAGGTGTACAGGCCTCTTGGGATTCAATAAAATTGTCCTCTTCAGAGATTGGAGTAGTTTGGGAGGAATTCTTCATGAGAATTAAGCTGGGCTTTTAACAGTCTGTGAGAAATGGTGTGCAGTGTGGCCCTAATTGGAGGAAATTTATGAAGGGCTTTGACATGGACCCAAGCATAAAGACATGTGTAAAGCAAGAACCTAATGAACACTCACACACACAAACACATACCACACACATACCCATCACACGCATACGCATGTATACACAAACGCAAAATCAGATGCTGGGAGTAAGTCATGACATTCAGATTTTGAAACCCAAAATCATCCTCACCACATTTTATGTAATTTCCCTAAAACCAAGTTGGCCCAGGTCTCTTCTTGGGATAGGGAGGGTCGTGGCAAGAAGCAGTGTTAGATTTCTTGTGGGCTATGGAGGACTCACTAAGCAGAACCTGGGGATTAGCAAAAAGCTGAAGACCTAGTTTTCACCTTCCTCTCAGATTCAATGATATGAATCGGAAGGAGGCACAACCACAGATGCAGAGTCACAGGCTAGAGGACATTCTGAGCAGCCATCCTCTGAAGCTCACCTGTACTGACTGGCAGCTCTATGATCAAATCCAGGAGCCAGTAACAGAGAGACATGCCCCTCTCCCTCCTCCCTATTTGTTTTCACTCATTCTGAAAAAAGCTGTTTTCTAAATTCAGCTTTTTATAGTCTGACCTAAACCTTTGTGAATGAATGTACATGAAACCACTTTGTCTTCCAACCCCAAATAATTATATCTTACCTCTAAATGTTTTTTCTGATACCTTTCCCAGTCTCTTTGCCACCCTTCTCTGCTAGAGTAAAATCTCCTGAAGGGCAATGCTGTCCTGCACATACAGTATTTGGTAATTTCTCAGACTTGCTGATTTCCTCTCAAAGTGCCAGGTAGTTATTTATTCCACAGATTGTAGCATCTTTCAAGATAATTAACAAAATATACCTAATTTCTTTGGAATGATTTTTTTTTACAAAAATCTATCAAATATGAATTGTCACAGCAATTTTTTGAGATATGTTGATTTCTAAAACATGCTTTCTTCTTCCAGTTTCTACTTCTAGACAGTCCAGCCCTTCCCTGTTGTTTCTCTCACATGTGTATGTTGAAGGAGTCCTTGGAACTTGAACATGGGTATTTTTTTTACTAAAGGATCCTTGGAGAATCAGATAACATCCCAAGAAAGTGCCTTCTCCTCCAAATTGAATTAGTATTTCATAGCTACAGTACTTCCACACTTTTGTTTTGGTGTGTATTTCATTACTTGGGAAAAGCAATCTATCAAATATTTAGTTTTCTGTTTTACTCAAAACAGAAAAAAATCACTTATTATATAACATTGCTTCTTGAATAAATACTAATTGTGTAAACAATTATTTATTTATTTCCAAGGAGAGAAAAAGAGAGAGAAGGACAGAGAGAATGGGCATGTCAGAGTCTCTAACTACTGCAAACTTTGTGCATGTGGTTTTATGTGGATACTGGAGATTCAAACCTGGGTCTTTAGGCTTTGCAGGCAAGCACCTTAACTGCTGAGCCATCTCTATAGCCCAGAAAGACTAATTGTATCAGGACTCAGAAAGTGAAATTCTTTTTTTTTAAATATATGCTTATTGTCTCTGCAGGGTTCCATATGGATCCTCCACAATATGACTGTGGTGGCTCATCTCTTGTCATGATCTCAGCTTTTTGCCTGCTGTTGGATGGTATGTTTATATGGACCACAGCTCACTTGCTATATCCTGAAAAATACAAACACAATCTCCATCGGAGAGTGAGAACAGCATAGGTTAACAAATATACACCATTCTGGATTACCTAGTTTCTATTTTTAGTAGCCTCCCTGTCAGAAGTTGGCATAGTGCATCTTTTCTTGGGAGCCCAAGTGTATGGGATCCGATGCCTATTGCCATAAATCCCCATTTCCAATCAAGGGTTCCCCCTCACAGAGTGGAATATTTGGCCTAATTTGATAGCTGTTGATTGTCTCCCCCAGGCCCAGGCTCCTTCATTGCACAAGTGCTCCTTTCTTGGTTTGCTGTTCTCTCCCAGTAGGAACTGTATTCAGCCTATTCATGGCCACAGACTATGTTTCATGCCAATGGTCTGTTTCGCCAATCAGCTTCCCCTGGCAGCTTGTGCACAGCCCTCCAGCCCTTCACTAACTGCCATCTGGGGGTTGGTTACCATTCCAGACCTCGCTGGAACTCTCAATGAAGATCAATGGCATTCTGTGGTTTCTTCAGCAACAGGATTTTGTCTCAGGCCTGGGGAGGGCGTTCAAGAGCCTTGACAGAATTCGGTCTTGTTTTTGGAACCTCATGGGTCACTTTGGTCAACAGCTCAGTGAGGGAAGGGACTGGTTACTGGGACCCGGGGCTTTCAGACTGCTCAATTATTCACAGAATTAGACATTCTCCCCTGCTACTCATGACCCCTCTTGCCAGTTGACGCCCACTATTTACTCTTTAGATTACAGTATGCTCGTGAGGATTTTATGTTTTTGAACCTAATTTGGTTTAGCCTCATGCTTAAGCCATTCCCCTCCCCCCTTCCTTTACCCCTTATTTATAACCTCTCACTTCTTTCTACTAGTCTGCATAAAGAAAACAGTTATCCTGGTTAAGGACCGCATATGAGGGAGAGTATGCGGTGTTCAATTCTCTGTTCTTTTGAGTGTTTGCTTAGTAAGATCTGCTCAAAGTCAGACCATTTTTTCCTAAATTTCAATATGTCATTTTTCCTTTCAGCTGAGTAGAGTTCCATTGTATAAATATACCACAGTTTCGTTGTCCATTCCTCCATGGATCGGCATTTGGGTTGATTCCAGTTCTTGGCTATTATGAATTGAGCTGCTATAAATATAGTTGTACAAAATTATCTGCATTGAGATGTGGCATCTTGCGGGTAGATGCCTAGTAGAGGGATAGCTGGGTCCATTGGTAGATCTATGTACATTCTGTTCAAGAGTCTCCACACTGCTTTCCATAGCGGTTGAACAAGTTTGCAATCCCACCAGCAGTGGATGAGGGTTCCTTTTTCCCCGCATCCTCGCCAGCAACGATTGTTGTTGGTTTTCTTTATGATTGCCATTCTGACAGGGGTGAGGTGGTATCTCATTGTGGTTTTGATTTGCATTTCCCTGATGCTTAAGGATGTTGAGCACTGAGAAAGTGAAATTCTTAAATAAATGTTTAAGGTTGAATTGCAAACTTCTGTTTTAAAAGAATGACTGGTTCTAAGGTACAGTATGAGAACGATGCTTTGGAATCAGAGGCTGCACCATATCTGGTACTTAGCATTTGCTTAATTCTTAAATTTAGCATATGATTCCTTGATGGTGTCCTAGGAACATCATATAAAAGGGTTTTTTTTTGGTGGGGGAAGTCTTTCACTTTGTATCCCAGGCTCACCTAGATGTACTCTAGTCAAGTTGGCGTTGAACTTTCAGCAATCCTCTGTCTCCAAGGACTGTGACTATGGGTATATACTATCATGGCCAGTCCATAATGAATTTTTCAAAAGGAAAAATTCCCAAGCCATTTTTTCTCTTCCTCTCAATAACCCTTGAAAATATCCATCTTTTGTTATCAACAACAAAATGTAGGACCTCTTGTGAAATTCCACGGTTACTTCCTATAACACTTGGCCTCCTCAAGATAGCAAAGAGTTTGCTGCCGACACAGACTTGTCAGGAGCATGGGAATCGATCTGCAAAGTCGTTTGCTTTCATACCTTGGAATATTCCTAGGAAAGACAGTTGCTTCAATAACAACTTGGGAGAAGACAACGTAGGCTCAATGGTCTTGAATAAGCCATAGAACATGTGTAAACTGGTAATGATCTAATGTTGCCTCAAGATGGACAGATTGTATCCAATGGCCACATTGGTAGTAATCCCTAGAGATGGTCTCTGAACTTGGCAGGAAGCTGCAGAGAATGATAGGAAGAGCGAAAATAAGGGACCAGAAACTCCACACTGAGCTGGGGGCCTTTTATAGTCTTTTGGATTACTGGTTTTAAGTTTCCCAGGAAAAAATAAACAACTATATTCCTTTCTCTTTATTTTTTATTGTACTATTTCAGAGTCTAAGGCAAAGTAACGTAGGAATGTAGCTTATCAGGGAGGTCTGAACAATGTTTAGTGTTGGCTGTGCTAACTAATAAAATACCCTGAAGTTACAGCAGAATTACTTGCTTTTGGGCCACTATTCTTCATTTTTTGCTAATGGTGATTCTTAGTGGGTAGCAAAAGCTGAACTTCAAATCAAGAGTTTTCTTCTAAATAACAGCAGCTTGGCAGCTGTTCTGGTCATTCCCATTATGCATCTCTCATTCATCTCTAGTATATCTCTTGTGGCTCTTATAGAATGGAGCTCAGGGTATTATTTCTGTGCTCTTAGATAAGCTGTGCTCATTAAACAGAGATTCCCAGTTAAGTTCTCTTTTAATTTTGTTTTCTAAGATCATCACAGTAAGAGAGGGATTGGATTGTAGTGAGCCCTTTTTGTGAATAGTTAATGTAAGTTGATATAAGATCAGATTGTTTTACATGCATAAAGAAGTCAATGGGACTTATCATTACTTTACACTCTGCTTTTTAAAGTCCTCCAGCATGAGTCCCACATGGCACACACACAGTTCATGTGGTGTTTCACAAGTAGTCATTACCAGAGCAAGAGAATATTTCACCTATAACTAAAGGACTAACATTTTCTGTAGCACTTAGCAATTCTATAAGTCCGTCAATTTCCCTAGAATCTCTTATCATTTGAAAATGGTCATAATTCCTACCTTACAATGCTTTATGAAGTTATATGATTGATATTTTACATAGACCCAAAGCACTTTGAGTATTGACAAATTAGATTTAATTTTTGCCTTTTTTATTTATGATATCCTGTTTCAGATGGAGATATTTTAGCACGCCTTTCTAAGTAAAGATAGGGCCTTCATATTTAGGAGTCTAGACATATGATTTCATAGGAAGCCTGTGATATTAGTGATAGTGAGCAACGTTATATAGAAAAAGTTAACCAAAGGTTCCATGCTCTACTGCTCACCGTAAAGAACAAATGATGTGTGCCTAATAGATCTAACAGTACTTGTTCTCCAAGTCTAGATTGTTAAACCACTTTGTGCACACACTGGTTGGATTGAACTTTATTGACCCTTTCTCAGCCCAAGAATTTTGAGGACACTCTAGTTTACTTGTCATCACAGAGAATTCAATTGCTTTGTGATAGTAGTACTTTAAAAGACTGTCCCAAGAGTCTTAAAATGATTTCAAACAAAATTGAGCCTGGAGTTACAATTTCCACATATCTTTTCTCTAACCCTTTATACCAGCTGTTTTAAGCTTTTCAGGTATAAATTTATATCATAGTTTCTAAAATGTTAAACTCACTTGTGCTGCTCCCTGGATTTGAACACATACAGTTTTGATATTAGAATATTCACATAGAAATATACAGTACACTTGATACTTTACATTGCCATTTTTACCTATATGTACACATTATATTTTAACCAAGCACTTGGGAGGCAGAGGTAGGAGAATCACCATGAGTTTGAGGCCACCCTGAGAATACATAGTGAATTCCAAGTCAGCCTGGACTAGAGTGAGACCCTACCTTGAAAAACCAAAATTAAAATAAATAAATAAATAAATAAATAAGATTAGCTTTATATTTTCAAAGCCAAAATAATGAAACATGTTTGGGTGTGGCCATTGGGATGTGTTTTCTGAAAAAAAAATATAAAAACTAAGTGTTAATACAAAAATCAGTAGTTGAAGCAAGTAAAAAGATTTATTTTTACACACACACATATATATGTATATATATATATATATATATATATATATATATATATGTTCTGTTAGCATCTTCATCAGTTAATTAGCACCCACAATGTGATGGAATACTCTTGAGGATACTATAAAGAGTTCAGAAAAGGAAAGAGAGAGAGAGAGAAAACCTTTTTAAAAATATCTTTATGATAAATAAGTATATACATTGGATGAGCAAATCTTGTGAAGGTGTCCCCATTTCCCTCCTCTCTGTCCTTTACCCACCGAGGTCCTTCCTTGGTGCGCATACTGGATCTGTCCATAGGTTAGGGGCTTATGAACTGCACCAGAGGTAGCCAGTTTTTCTTTTTTTTCTTTCCCCTTTTTGTGTTGTTGCTGAGGGGGCCGATGTCTCTGGGAGTTCTCCCCCACCATGGCTCTTACAATCTTTCTGCCCCCTCTTCCACTCAGTTCTGAGTCATAGTGGGTGAGTTTTAAGTCTGCTTTATTGTTGAGATCTTAAGTATCTCTGGATCTTTGCCCTGGTTGTGTTGGATATCATTGGTGTCTGCCACCATTTATCTTTCTTGGGTTATCAGACTTGCTGTGGTGATCCTGTTTGTCTCCTCACTTTGTCTTACGTTTCATTTGGGCCCTGTGTAAAGGCTAGGTGTGGTTTGTCATCTGCAAGGATGTCAGTCATCATCCAATGTCTTGGTGGAATTGAGTTGTCCCAGGCTCTCTCAATGACTTCTGAAAAATACAAACAGAATCTCCATCGTAGAGTGAGATCAATATAGGTTAATTGAAACAACATTTCTATTTTGGCTAGCTCCTAATGGGTGTAGCCTCGTTATAGCTCTCTGGTATGGGAATTTCTCCTAAGAGCCTGGGTTCTTGGTCCCCATAGGATTTTGCCATGGATCCCAGTTCTATTTAGAGGTTCCCTGTCACTAAGTGGATCTCTTAGCCAATCAGTAAGTTGTTGATTATCCTCCTTGGTTTAGTGCCACTATTATACAGATGAGCATTTCTTGACTTGCTGGTTTCTTCCCATTTCTTGACTTGCTGGTTTCTTCCCATTTCTTGACTTGCTGGTCTCTTTCATATAGCCATGTGTTCAGCATTCTTGAGAACCTTTTTAAAAAGTCACATTATATCTTTAGTTTTAGGCCCAGATAACTCTTATATGCATGTTTCCAGTAGCTGTATATTCCCTATTTTAGTTTATGTAATTCATTAAAAATATATCACCCAAACTATTCTAACCTCATATATTTCAACTCTATTTCAGAAGGAACCTTAGCCACTGCTAGTAGGAAAAATGTATGTCAATTTTTACATAGTAGCTGGGCTTCAGTGATTGTCATTAATTTAATTGGTATTTGTATATGGTAAGACTCTATTTTTTAAAATTTATTGTCCATAATGGGTTACATTATTTAATGGGCAAACAATGAGTTGTTATCCTCAGTTCCCCAATGCCCCTCTTCCCCATCCCCACTCAACTGAATATCCTCCTCCGTGGGCAGTCTGGATCAGCCCTTGGGGCAGGGGGCCATGGAGAGCCTAGGAGTTAGCCCAGTTCCACAGGCCCTAGTATGTTGTTACTGAGGGGGACCATGACTCTGAGTATCCTCCACCACCAAGGCACTCACAATCTTTCCATCCCCTCTTCTGCTCAGTTCCCTGAGTCATGGTGGGTGAGTATTAAGGCTGTTTTATTGTTGAGAATTTAGGGGTCTCTGTACTTCTTTAGGTTGTGTGGAAAATCATTGGTGTCTATAACACTGGTTTATCCTGTGTTGACTGATTGGCTGTTACTATGGGTCACTTGTTCATCCCATCATGCTCTGCGGGGTTCCATATGGATCCTCCAGGGTATGTCTGGAGTGGCTCATCTCTTGCCAGGATGTCAGCTATCGGCCTGTGGTTCATTGGTAGGGTTGGATGAGCCACAGCTCTCTCGCTGCATTCTGAAAGATATAAACAGAATCTCCATCAGAGAGTGAGATCAGTATAGGTTAACTGATATACATATTTCTGAATTAGCTAGATTCTATTTTTAGTAGCCTGGCCATCAACCTCTCACACAGTGTGTCTCTCCTTGGGGGGCCCAGAGTCCAACTCCCAGTACAAATAACCCTAAGTCCCCAGTTCCAGTTAAGGGCTCCCCCTCACTAAGTGGATTATTTGGCCAAATTTAAAAGCTGTTTATTGCCTCCCCTAGGCTTTGGCTTTTCCTTTGCACAAGTGCTCCATTCCTGGTTCACTGTTCTCTCCCAGTAGGAAGTGTGGTCAGCCTACTCATGGCAGCAGACTGTGTTTCATGCCAGTGGTCTCTGTTTGCTCCAGCTGTCATTGACCAGCTTCCCCTGGCAATTTATGCAGTGCCTTCCAGCACTGCACTAACTACCATCTGGGGGCTGGTTAACATTCTGGACCTCTCAGAGTCTCTTGATGGTGCTATGGTATGACTCTTTTTACCAAAACTCATCCTATGTGTGCTGTACCCTTTACAGTGTTATAACTAATTTACCACAGGTTTTATAAATCCCTTATTGAGAATTAATTTTGGTTTTAGATCTTTCCTTTTTAAAAAATATTTCCTCTTTTTTCTTTAGCCCTCCCCCTTTCTTCCCTTTCTCCGTCTTTTTTTCCCTTTTTTAAAATTAAATGTCTTTATTATTGATAATTAAGCACACTGTATGAGCAAATCTGTGATGGTACCCCCAAAGCTGGCCTCAAAGTTACGGTCCTTGTGCCTCAGATTGCCAAATGCTGGACAGGCATGCACCACCATGTCCAGCCTCAGAGTAAATTTCCATAAATAAAGTCATACACTTTACAATGGATTTCAGTATAAAGTTGTATAACTTCTTTGTGAGCTAAAGTAAATTGCATGCAATAGTGAAGCAATTACCTTAAAGTTTACATTTATAATCAACAGTATTAAAACATGTTAAAATCCTTTTTACTCATATTCAGAAATTTAATCCTCAACTCCTGTGGTGGGTGTGTGTGTGTGTGTGTGTGTGTGTGTGTGTGTGTGTGTGTGTGTGTGTGTGTGTGTAACTGTGTGCATGCCAGAGCACACATGTGGTATCCAAGGACAACTTTTGGGCTGGTTTTCACTGTTGGGTCTCACTTGAGGCAGGGTTTCCGCTGTTGCTCTTTTTTCAAGCTTCTGAGAAATTCTCCTGTCTCTACTTCCCATCTCATTGTCAGCTTTTTGGGATTACAGAAGCCCTCTGTGATTTCTGGCTTGTTACATGAGGTCTGAGGATTAAATTTGGACACTTAGGCTTTATCCACTGAGTCATCTCTCCAGCCCTTCATTCTCAACTCTTAGCCTGAACTAATACATGACCAGTGTTGCATTTAGGGCACATCTCATCTGAATACATATATTCTTTATAATATATAAAAGCTCCATCTTTTAATTTTTAAAAATAAATTTTGCATGTTAGTCTTAGCTTTGTAGATAAGTTGCAAATGTAGGATTGGGGATATAGTTGAGTAATAAAGTGCTTGCCTAGCATGTAAGGCCATGAGTGGGGGAGAGAAAGATATTGGAAAAAGTTGTAGACTTCTCAAATCTTTTTATATTAACACACTACTTGAATGTGTTATAACTAATGAACCAGTAATGACACTTCCTACTTGTTTAGATTTTCATAATTTTACCTAATTCTCAAACTTTGTTTTTGATTACCTAGGCCATTTTGAGATGCACTGGTCTCTCAATCAGACTTGTTAGTTTTCCTTAGGATTATACTAGGTTTATGTGTGAAAGGAGAAAAATTGTCCTTTCCATCACATTTTACCATGGGTGCATTCTATCAACCTTTCAGCTGATATTTTACCTTTATATTTCAAACAAATATTACACATTTCTAAAAACACAAGCATATCTTTTATTTAGCCTAGTTTAGAGTCATTAGTAATTTATATTTTGTACATAAAATATTCCATTTTATTTATTTTTTTATTCATTTTTCGTTGGATAGACATTTAGGCTATTTTTGGCTTTTAGTGGATATGTGAAAGCAGGCCTCTTTAAATGGGTTCTCCTCTTACCCCTGGCAAATACCTAAAGTAGGGCTGCTACATCATGTCAAAGGGTTAACTTTTTAAGAGTTGGCATTCTGTTTTCCACAGTGGTAGTATCAATGTGCGACCTTACCAGCAGGGTATGGGAGCTCAGTACTCCACACTGAATCTTTTAAATTTTAGCACTTTTAATAAGTATGTAATGGCATTTCATGGTAATTTTGATTCATGTTTTCCTAAAGATTGAATGATGGAAAAAATCTTTTTCATATTATTGATCATCTTTATTCTTTCTTTGGCAAAAAATATCACATTTCTCATTTGCCTTCAATCTTTCTGGAAAAAAAATTTGTCTATCTTTTTATTGATTGACATACAAAAGAGTTATTTGTGTATTCCAGATATAAGTATATTATGAGCTACTGTTTTTCATTTTTTTTTTCTTGGCAGTCTGGGAGTTGTCTTTCTGTTCTCTTAACAGTATCTTTCAAAGAGCAGACTTTTTTGATGTGGAGATGTTCAACTTATGTGTTTGCATAGTTTTTTTCTTTTATGGTTCATACTTTTTGTATTCTATTTAAAAATCTTTTGTCCACCCAAAGCTATCACAAAAATCTTCTCCTGTGTTATATATACTTTTTAGTTTAGGAGTCATATTGAGGCCTATAATACATTTTTTTCATTAAGATGCAATGAGAAGTTAAATTGCAGTAATTTTTGAGGCAGGCATGATTCAGAATGTGTCTTTATTTTTAAAGCATAAGGGATTTTTTAAAATCCCTTACATCTAAAATGTAGTAGCCTTTTGAAGTAAAAATATATCTTGAACTGTAAGTTATTTTTCTGTTACATTTTCTTCAAGTATGATGTTTTCTATAATCTTAGTTAAAGTACAAATGATTAATGTTAGCAAAATGTTTGCACAGCTCCAGAGACAGGGATTCCAGATTCTTTCCATTTCCAAGGGACCTCCTCTGGGTTCTCTAGAGCACAGGGCTATTCTCCAAACTGTTGTGAGGCTGCTTGTTGGGAGTTCTAATCTGGATAGGGATTTTGCAGTGTGTATGTCTGTGTGTGTGTGTGTGTGTGTGTGTGTGTGTGTGTGTGTTTGTGTGTGTGTGTGTGTGCGCGCGCGCACGTGTGTGTGTGTGTGTAAAATATTTCACGGGGCTGCAGAGATTACTCAGTGGTTAAGGCAATTGCCTGAAAAAGACTAATAACCAGATTTGATTCCCCAGTGCCCGTATAATGCCAGATGCATACACATGTCCATTCCTGCTCTCTCTCTCTCCCTCCCTCCCTCTATCTCTCCTTTGTAAATAAATGAATAAAATATTAAAATATTTCACAGCATATTAAAATTGATGCTTAGTTCAGTTCAACAAGCCCAGATACATATTCTGTATTTGTTTTTTATCTTTTAATCTATCTGAGAAAAAGCTTTATATTCATATATTTAAGGTCTGGTTTCTAGAATCAGTGAAGGGGTGTGTGTGTGTGTGTGTGTGTGTGTGTGTGTGTGTGCGCGTGCGCGTGTGTTTTGCTGAGGATTAAACTCAGGCCTCACATATATGCTAAGCATGTACTCTAACACTGAACCATATCCCATACTGTTACTAATATTTTTTAACAGAAAAAAAGGACACAAGAAAGGGTGAGAGCAGGGGCAGATTAGAGCAATAAGAACAAAAAAACACAGTGGAGATTGATCTTGAAAAAAAATGGCTTAATCAATGTGTTCATTTAAGAACACATTGTGTCCAATGTGCTTAGGTCTAGATATGCGAAGGGAAATATCAATCTTAAAGGAAGTGAAGCACTGGGTAACACTTTTCCCATCTGTCCCTCTTTTCCATTATTTTTTTTTTATTTTTAAAAATTTAGTTCGTTTTATAAGATAGGTTTTTTCCTAGCCCAGTCCAGCCTCAAAGTAAATATTTTTCTTTTTCTTTTTTTATTGTCCATAATAAATTACATTGTTTAGTGGGCCAACAATGAGTTGTTATCCCCAATTCCTCATTGCCCCCCTGCTCCCCATCCTCAGTCAGCTGGATATCCTCCTCCATGGGCCGTCTGGATCAGTCTTTGTGGTAGGAGACCCTGAATACCCTAGTATTCCTCCGGGTTCTCCTGACCCAACTGTGTTGTTACTGAGGGGTGCCATGCCTCTGATATTCTCCCCCACCACAGCTCTCACAATCTTTCTGCCCCCTCTTCTGCTGAGTTCCGAGTCGTGGTGGGTATTAAAGATGCTTTAATGTTGTGAGTTTAGGGGTTTTTGTGCTGAGAATCGTTGGTTTCTGTCTCACTGGCTTATCCTGAGATGATTGAATGTCTGTGGCTGTGGGTCCCTTGTTCATCCAATCATTCTCTGTGGGGTTCCATATGGATCCTCCCCCGTATGACTGTGGTGGCTCATCTCATGCCAGGATCTCAGCTTTCTGCCTGCAATTGGTTGGTAGGGTTATATGGGCCACAGCTCCCTCGCTGTATCCTGAAAAATACAAACACAATCTCCATTGGAGAAGGAGATCAGTATAGGTTAACAAATATACACCATTATGGATTACCTAGCTTCGATTTTTAGTAGCCTCCCCGTCAGTCGCTCGCATAGTGCATCTTTTCTTGGGAGCCCAAGAGTACGGGATCCGGTGCATATTGCCCTGAATCCCCAGTTCTAGTCAAGGGCTGCACTTCACTAAGTGGAATATTTGGCCAAATTTTGATATGTCATTTTTCCTTTCAGCTGAGTAGAATTCCATCATGTAAATATACCACAGTTTCATTGTCCATTCCTCCATGGATGGGCATTTGGGTTGATTCCAATTCTTGGCTATTATGAATTGAGCTGCTATAAATATAGTTTTACAAATTTTTCTGCATCGAGATGTGGCATCTTGTGGTAGATGCCTAGTAGAGCGATAGCTGGGTCCATTGGTAGTTCTATGTCCATTCTGTCTAGGAGTCTCCACATTGCTTTCCATAATGGTTGAACGAGTTTGCAATCCCATCAGAGTGAATGAGGGTTCTTTCTCCCTGCATCCTCAACAGCAAAGACTGTTGTTGGTCTTCTTTATGATTGCCATTCTAACAGGGGTAAGATGGTATCTCATTGTGGTTTTGATTTGCATTTCCCTGATGCCTTAAGGATGCTGAGCACTGTCTTACATGAGTCAAAGCCATTTGTGAAATCTCTGTTGAGATCAGTGCCCCATTATGTGAGGGGGCATTTTGGATTTTTGTTATTATTTTTGAGTTCTCTGTAGGTTTGGAAATTAGGCCTCTGTCAGAGTTGTAGCTGGTGAATATCATTTCCCAATTTGAAGGGGATCTATTGGTTCTAAATATGGTTTCTTTGTCTATATAGAAGCTTTTGAGCCTGATCAGGTCCCATTGGTTAAGTGTTTGTTGTATTTCCTGGGCTGCTGGAGATTTCCTCTGGAAATTTTTCCCTACTCCTATTTCATGTAGAGTTCCTCCTATTTTTTTCCTCCAGGGTGTTCAGGATTACAGGATTTATAATCAGGTCTCTGATCCATTTGGAGTTGATTTTTGTGCATGGTAAAAGGAGTGAGTCTATTTTCATTTTTTTACACGTGTTTATCCAATTCCTCCAGCACCATTTGTTGAAGATGCTATCTTTGGCCCAGCATACATTGTTGCCCCCTTGTCAAAGACCAAATAACTGAAGTTACTTCCACTTAAAGCTGGGTCTTCAATTCTGTTCCATTGATCTGTCTTTCTGTTTTTATGCCAGTACTATGCTGTTTTCATTACTATGGCTTTGTACTATGTTTTGAAGTCAGGCATGGTGATGCCTCCTGAGTAGGTTTTTTACTTAGGATACTTTTGGCTACCCAAGGTCTTTTGCCTTTCCAAATGAATTTAGAGATTATTTTTTCTATATCTGTGAAGAAAGAAAGAAAGGTTGGGATTTTTAATGGCATGCATTGAATCTTTAAATCGCTTTTGGCAGGATTGCCATTTTTACTATATTGATTCTCCCTATCCATGAGCATGTAATATCTTTCCATCTTCTCATGTCTTCTTCTATTTCCTTCTTGAGTGTTTCAAAATTTTCCTTATATAAGTCCTTTACAACCTTGCTTAGTGATAATCCAAGGTGTTTGATTTTCTTTGAGGCTATAGAAAATGGGACAGTCTCTCTGATGTCTTTTTCTGTCTGCTTGTCTTCTGCATATATAAAGGCTACTGACTTTTGTGTTGATTTTGTATCCTGCCACGTTGCTGAAGGCATTAATCACCTTCAAGAGGGTACTGATACTATTCTTTGGATCTGCTATACAAAGGATCATGTCATCTGCAAAGAGGGATACTTTAATTTCTTTCTTTTCGATTTGTATCACTTTTATGCCCTTCTACTGTCTTATCGCTTGGGCTAGAACTTCAAGCACTATGTTAAAGAGGAGTGGTGAGAGTGGGCAGCCTTGTCTTGTTCCTGAATTGAGTGGGAACTCCTTGAGTCGTTCCCCATTGAGAATGATCTGTGCTTTAGGAGTTTTGTAAATTGACTTTATTAAATTGAGAAATAGGCCATCTATGCCTATTCTTTCGAGAGCTTTGAACATGAAGAGTTGTTGAATTTTGTCAAAAGCCTTTTCCGCATCTATTGAAATTACCATGTGGTTTTTGTGGTTGAGCCAATTATTGTGATGTATTACATTTATCGACTTGCGTATGTTGAACCATCCCTGCATCTCTGGGATAAAGCCAACTTGGTCAGGGTGGATAATATTTTTGATGTAGTGTTGTATCCAGTTTGCTAGGACTTTGATCAGGATTTTTACATCTAAGTTCATCAGAGATATGGGTCTATAGTTCTCTTTTCTTGTTGCATCCTTGCTTGGTTTGGGGATTAGGGCAATGGTAGCTTCATAGAAGGTGTCTGGAAGCCTCCCCTCTTTTTCTATGCTTCTAACAAGCTTCAGAAAGAGTGGTTTTAGCTCTGTGATGAAGGCTTGGTAGAATTCAGCTGAGAAACCATCTGGTCCTGGGCTTTTCCTTTTGGGAAGGTTTTTGATTACATCTTCAATCTCTCTGTGTGTGATAAGTTTATTTAATGCTTTTATCTGCTCTGGGTTGAGCATTGGCAGTTGGTAGATGTCCAAAAACTTATCCATTTTTTCCAGGTTCTCTAATTTTGTGGAGTAGAGGTTTTGGAAGTATGGCCTGATGATTCTTCCAATGTCTTCAAGATCTGTTTTGATCTCACCATTGTCCTTTCTGATTTTGTTGATTTGGGCTTTCTCATTTCTTCATTTGATTAGATTGACCAGGGGTTTGTCAATCTTATTAATGTTTTTCAAAGAACCAACTCTTTGATTTATCTATTTTTTAAAATTGTTTTATTTCCATTTCATTAATCTCAGCTCTCATTTTAATTATTTCCTTTCGTCTTGAGCTCCTTGGGTTAGCTTTTCCATCTGTTCCAATGACCTTAGGTGGGTGGTTAGGCGATTGATTTGAGACCTCTCTGTCTTTGATATGAAGGCATTTAGTGCAATGAACTTTCCCCTCAGGACTGCCTTCATTGTGTCCCACAGTTCTGATAAGATATGTTATCATCATCATTTATTACTAAGAAATTCTGAATTTCCTGTTTTATTTCTTGGATGACCCAATCTTTTTTTAGGAGCAAATTATTCAGGCGCCAGTACTTTGTGTATTTTCTGGATTCTGTTCCATTATTAACTTCTACTTTTAACGCATCGTGGTCTGATATGATGCAAGGAACTACATCAATCTTCCTGAATTTGTTTAGGGAAGATTTGTGACCTAAAATGTGATCAATTTTTTAAAAAGTCCCATGTGCTGCTGAGAAGAATGTATATTCTCTGTCTTTCAGGTAGAACATTCTGTAAATATCTTTTATCCCTAGTTGGTCAATGGTGTTATGTCCCCTTATGTCCCCGCTGATTTTCTGTTTGGTAGATCTGTCTAGGGCTGATAGAGGTGTATTAAAGTCCCCTACTATGATGAAATTAGAATTTATTTCTGCTTATTTTTGAGTAGGGTTTCCTTTATGAACTGTGTTGCACCCAAATTTGGTGCATATATGTTAATGATGGTGTTATCTTCCTGCTGGATCAATCCTTTGATGAGTAAGAAGTGACCATGATTATCCTTTTTAATTGATTTTGGTGTGTAGTCTATTTTGTCAGAGATTAATGTAGCCACACCTGCTTGCTTTTTACTTCCACATGCCTGATAAACTGTTTTCCATCGATTTACTCTAAGAAGGTTGCTGTCTTTAGAGGTAAAGTGCGTTTCCTGAAGGCAGCAGATGGAAGGGTCCATTTTTCTCATCCACCCTGCAAGTCTGTGTCTTTTTATAGGGGAGTTAAATCCACATATATTCAGTGATATAACTGTGAGGTTTGCTTTAAGCCCTGCCATGATGAAGGGTTAATGGGGGTTGTTGTCTGTGCTGCTGTTATAAGCACACTGACTTTGATTGTCGTGCCTGATCTCTGGTACTCTTCTGAGGTAGATTTTTGTTTCTTCTGTATGGGATATCTCTTGTAGGATCTTCTGAAATTGTGGCTTTGTTTTGAAATAGTCATAGAGCTGTTTTACTTCATGGAACACTTTCACTTCTCCATCTATCAGGAGGGATAACTTTGGTGGGTACAGTAGTCTAGGTTGAAAGCCATACTTCTTTAGGCCCTGAAAAGCATTATTCCAAGCTCTTCTGGCTTTCATGGTTTCTAATGAGAAGTCTGACGTAAGTCTCATGGCTTTTCCCCTGTAAGTTCCTGTCTGCTTTTCTCTAGCAGCTTTGAGTATTTTCTCTTTGCTTTCTATGAAGTTAGGCATCTTAATTAAAATGTGTCTTGGAGAATTCCTCTTCATGTTCTGTCTATTTGGAGTCTTCTGGGCCCCTTGAAAGTTCAGTGGGCTTTCTCTTGTTACATAGGGGAAGTGTTCTTGAATAATTCTGTTGAAATTTTTTCCTATGCCCTTAGCCTGGGCTTCTGCTCCCTCTGGGATCCCCATGATTCTAATATTGGGCCTCTTTATGGTATCTGATAGATCCCTCAAATTATGCTCACTTAATTTCTTGAATTTGTTGAATCCTATGACATCCTTATTAATTCCTTCTGTCTTGTTCTCAACATCTAAGAGTCTGTCCTCCAGATTGTCGACTCTGGGACTGATTCATTCCGGGTAGATTTTTAACAATGCCATTTCATTTTTGGTTTCTGCTATAATTTTTTAATAGACTCCAATTCTTTGGTGAGATCCAATTTGCAGTCTATTTTTGTTTTAGCCAGGGATTCCTGAAAATCATTCTTAAGTTTTCTTAAGTCTCCATCAAATTTAATCAATTGATTGTCTAGCTCCTCCAGAAGTTGGTTCATCTTCAATTCACTTAATGTGTTCCTGAATTCATTCATATTTCTCTCCATTAAATTCACCCTGGAGTCTATGCTTGAATTGGTGAGCTTCATCTCATTCATGTCTTTTTTTCAAAATTTTCATATCAGCCATTAACTGCTTCATGTTTGCATTGCATTTGTGGTCAAGATTCATATTATTCTCTCTTTGGGATTGTATTTTTGTTGTCTCCACTTCCTTGTCACTTTCCTGTTCCATAATGGGACTAGAGGTCCTGAGTTGGGGAGATCTGTCTTTAATTTCTGTGGTGTTTTTTTTTATTGGTTTCTGCCCATGTCCAGGTAGGAGAGTGGGACTCAGTCACCCTGGGGAGTGCTATTCAGCCCACTTTACTTCCAGTGGAATGATCACCAGGTCTGATCTTAAACAGAGGTCTTTCCTGTTAGGGTGTTCTGTCCCCAGACAGGCTTAGATCTTTACCCGTCTGGATCCCTCTGTATGTGACTGTTTAGTCTTAGAGCCACCTCATAGGCCCCTGTCCCAATTGGTATACTGCAGTAGAAACAGTCCCAGCCCCCGAAACTCTAGAGCCCAGTGTCTTCCTACCTGGCAGTGGTGCGTGATCCCTGGTATTCGCTGAGACCGCCTGTGCCCTCCTGGAAGGTACTCATCTGGACCAGCCTCTGCCGAGGTTCCCAGATATCTGCCTGAGGTCTAGCCCTGGAACCAAGTTAGGTCAGTTTGCCCAAGGATCACGTCTGCCTGTGTATGTGTGTGGGGGGATAATGGAGAGAAGTGCGCCCGAGGATCAGGTGCTGGAGGGAAGGGGCTCCGTGAAAGAAAGCTGCTCAGGCGGCCGCACAGAACTGGCTGGGAGGAGACAATAGCAGGAGCTTGGGGTGGGAGAGGGGTTGGCTCTCCTTTCCACTGTGGAGTAGAGAGCTGCTGGGGAACCCTGTCTGTGCTGGTGCAGTAGCTGGGGGGAAGGTGGGTTTGGGTTCAGGTCCAGTTGGGGTCCAGGGTTTGGATCCCAGGTGGAAAAGCAAACGTTTACGGAGAGAGTCCTGGTGACGCTGTTACTTGTGCACCATCTTACTCTGCCCCTGTTCCTCTCTTCCATTCTTTAAGGGTAGAAGTAAGAATAAAAATAAAACCTTAATCCATGGAGTAATGGACAAAGAAACTGTGGTATATTTACACAATGGAATTTTACTCAGCTGAAAGGAAAAATGATATATCGAAATTTAGGAAAAAGTGGTCTGACTTCGAGCAGATCTTACTAAGCGACCACTCAATAGAACAGAGAATTGAACGCCACATACTCTCCCTCATATGTGGTCCTTAACCAGGATAAATTGTTTTCTTTATGCAGACTTATAGAAAGAAGTGAGATGTTAGGAATGAGGGGTAAGGGAAAGGGGAGTGGAATTGCTTAAGCATGAGGATAAACCATATTAGGTTCAAAAACATAAAATCCTCACAAGCATACTGTAACCTATTGAGAAAGTAGTGAGTGTCGCCTGGCAAGAGGGGCTTGAGTAATAGTAGAGTCTAAGCCTGTGAACAATCAGATCAGCCTGAAAACCCCTGGTTCCAACCACTGGTTCCTACCCTCACTGAATTGTTGACCAAAGCCACTCATGAGATTCCAACAAGACAGAATTCTGTCAAAGCTCTTAAGTGCCCTCCCCACATCTGAGGCAAAACCCTGTTGCTGAAGAAACCACAGAAAGCATCGAGAGACCCTTCAACATCCGAATGGTATCCAGCCCCCAGAAGGCAGTTAGTGTAGTGCTGGAAGGCACTGCAAAGGCTGCCAGGGGAAACTGATCAAAGACAGCTGGAGTAAACAGAGACCGCTGACACAAAACACAATCTGCGGTCATGAGTAGGCTGACCACACCTCATACTGGAAGAGAACAGCGAACCAAGAAAGGAGCACTTGTGTAATGGAGGAGCTTGGGCCTGGGGGAGACAATCAACAGCTCTCAAATTTGGCCAATTTTCCACTTAATGTGGGAGATCCCTTGTCTGGAACTTGGGATTCAGGGCAATAGGTACAGGATCCTGTACTCTTGGGCTCCCAAGACAAGTTGCACTATGGGAGCGAATGCCGGGGAGGCTCTTAAAAATAGAAGCTAGGTAATCCAGAATTGTGTATATATGTTAACCTATACTGACCTCACTCTCCGATGGAGATTGTTTTTGTACTTTTCAGGATGCAGCGAGAGAGCTGTGGCCCCTATAACCCTACCAACCAACCACAGGCAGAAAGCTGAGATCCTGGCAAAAGAGGAGCCACCACAGTCATATCGTGGAGGATCCAAATGGAACCCTGCAGAGAACAACGGGATGAACAAGGGGCCCACAGCCACAGCCATTCAATCAACACAGGATAAGCCAGTGAGACAGAAACCAACGATTTTCAACACAAAGACCCCTAAACTCACAACCTTAAAGCAGCGTTGATACTCATCCACCACGACTCAGGGAACTATGCAAAGAGGGGGCAGAAAGATTGTGAGAGCCATGGTGGGGGAGATTATCCAGAGGCATGGCCAGGAGAACCTGGCTGAATACTAGGCTATCCATGGTCCCCTGTCACAAGGACTGATCCAGATGACCCATGGAGGAGGTTATCCAGCAGAGTGTGGAGGGGAGGGCAGCGGGGAATTGGGGATAACAACTCATTGTTTGCCCACTATTGCAGTCAGCTTTCTAGTTGTTGCACAGAAAGAAAGATCTTTGGGTTGAAATTGCTGCCCGTTCACCTGCAATTGTTTGAGAGATTACAACCACTGAGATTGGGCCAGCTGGTCTGCATTAGAACAACAGGAAGAATGTGGACTTTTTGAAGTAAAGGGCCTGAATGCTTTGTTCCCCCCTGGATTAACAAGTTGGTAGCCCACCTGGTTCTGTGGAATGGAGATTGGTTAGAAAGAGAGGGTCATTGGATTTGCAACACAGTTTT
>PVHP010031249.1:0-21173 GCA_004024765.1 Zapus hudsonius | reverse complement strand
TCCTTCTAAAAAGTGACAGAAATACACAGAGGAATGGGCACACTTATAAGGAGGTCATAAGACGTAGAAGTTGGTTGGAGAGACAAAGCCTCAAATGAATGACAATCACCTGAAAAAGGAAGAAGCACAGAAGGGTTCTTTCCTATGGCCTTTGAAGGAACTTTGCCTGAAGACACCTTGATTTCAGATTTCATTTTATAGAACCACAAGAGAATACATTTCTTCTTTTGAAGGCTCACAGTTTGTGGTAGTAATTTGTTAAGTAAACCCCAGGAAGTCAACACAGGGACCATGCATCCAAAATTCTCTCCATTACTTTTCTCTAAGATACTTTTAAAGCCTTTGGTATTCAGTATTTTATGGTTTAACCTTTATCTTTTTATTTGAAAGAACTTTCATTTTCAAGATTGAGGCAGTTGCCTGCATTTGATTGTGCGTATTTGCTTTTATCAGTGCTGAAGTCATTTAAACTCGTTAGGCAATCTACACTCACATATTTTTCTCCATTGAAATTTGCAAATGTCTTTAGGTTCCACATTACATGCTTGAAAATTTCTAAAAATGATAGGTGCCCTGGAGTGTTTTTAAAATTTTAAAATGTAAAGCATATAATTATACCACCTAGTGACTAAAGGTAGAGCTTTATCCTTAAAGTGTATTTAGGAAAATCTTAGAGTGATTAGATTTAAGCATTATTTTTAGTATACAAAGACTTGAACCATCAAAATTAGTTATTTGGTAAAAAATAATAATAATAACCAAGCAGCAACAAAAGTAACACAGCCTGGCATGGTGGTGTTACCTTTAGTCCTGTGACAGTTAACTCCTTCAGGCAAGTTCCATATATCCTAAACCTGACCCCCTCCCCTTGAGTGGGAGGTGTCTCTAATTACAATTCAAACCTGATCTTAAAAGTGATTGGTCAAAGATAGACCAACTAGCTGTCTCTCTGCTCATCTGAGACAGTGAATACTCACTGAGCAGATAATTCTGCCTCTTCTTCCCACGCATGGCCCAGAAAAAGGACCTCTGAGTCTCAAGGACTGTGGTAAGGTTTCCCTAGCCCCACCACCACCACAGCCTAATTGCACTGGTGAAGGGCTGGATTTCTTTCCCACATGAACCTTTCCTTCTCAGGATCCTTTCTTTTCCTGCTTGTTTAGCTAAACAGCATAGATTTTGTGAAACTCTCTCCCATGTGTTCTCTCCACACTGGTGGCTGGAGAACACTGTAACTTCCAATTTTCTTTTCAAAAAACTCTCCCACTATACCTTATCCTCTGGTGGTCTATAATTTTAATTCTTTAACTTTATAGACAAGAATTCAGGTACTCCTTAAATTCTGAGGTGCATTGGAATTTTGCTGGGTATTATCTAAATTCTAATCCCCAGCTCCCCTGCTACAGTCCCAGCACTTGGGAAGCAGAAGTAGGAGAATTGCTGTGAGTTCAAGGCCACCCTGAGACTACATAGTGAATTCCAAGTCAGCTGGTGCTAAAGTGAGATGCTACCTCGAAAAACCAAAACCAAAAAAAAAGAAAGAAAGAAAAAGAAACACTGAAATTATTGTATGAAAGTAATGATATAAAAGTGAGAGTAAAGTATATCATTTTACTTAGATGGGAAGAACTATTTATGAAATGTTTATTAAAATAGTTATGTGCCAGCTGTGTTTGGGAGCATCTAGGAGTAGCAACACTCTCAAATCACTTGGCATGTCACTCAGAAATATAGGAATAAGGGCTGGAGAAATAGTTTAGTAATCAAGGCACTTGCCTGCAAAGTTGAACAACATGAGCTTGATTCCCCAGTGCCCATGTAAAGCCAGGTGCACAAAATAACACATGCATCTGGAGTTCATTTGCAATAGCTAGAGGCTCTGGCATGCCCATTCTTTCCCCTTCCCCTCCTCTCTGTCTTTCTCTCTCTCATCTCTCTTCTCTCTTTCTCTTCATAAGAATAAATAAAATATTTTTTCAAAATGAAATATAGCAACAGTTTAAGATAAAATGGGTATAAAGGTTGTCACAGGGAACTTGATCTATGTTAATTGAATAAGTTGCAAAGAGAGCCACACTCTTCTGTGAGCAGTAGATGATTTCAAGTTCTTGCCCACAATTATATAGTTTTTGTACAATCAGTGAGTAACCCATGCAAAAATAAATGTATAAAATATTGAGCTTTGTGAATACCAGCCACATGATTAATTACATGACAAAGAGATGAACATTTTATTAATTTAACATCTTGGTAACTGGAAAATTAATTATAAGATAAAAGTCTCCCTTCCATGTGAATGACTCCATTAAAACATTTAATAATCTCCATCAGCTGAAATATATTCCACTGTTAAAAATCTTCTGAATAATTAAATTGCTATAGTGATTGCAAAGCTAGATATTTCCTTTTATTTTTCTAAATGGACACATTAAGTTAAATATTGTATGCTATAGTATATGAATGTCTATCCTCAATGGAAAAATGAATTTTTTAATAATCTAAAGACAATTTTCTAGCAGAGGTAATCAAGTCATAGATATATTATTTTTGGTAACTACACAAACAGTTATTTTTCAGAGGCATGTTAATATTCAGCTCCAAACAATAAATTGTTAGTATAACACAAAGCTAAATTCATTCATAATTAAAAGCTATTAGTATTTCTTTGCTTCTACTGAGGGGTTTATCTTAAAGCCAGACAGACTCTGTGTTATTCTGCTTCCTGTCACTATAACTAAATATCTAAGGTGATTGATCATCTTACAAAGAGAGATGGTTTGTTTTCTTGTATAGACACATAGGCTCCTGTCCATGTCTGGACAGCAACATTGCTTTTAGGCTTTTCGTGAGGATGACCCATGTCAGGGGTAGGAAACATAAACTGAGGTAAATTGTTCTCATGACCATGGAGGAAACGAAAAAAAGGAAGGAATTGAGATCCCACAATCCACTTTTGGAGAATACCCCAAGTGATTTATAGATCTTAACAGTTCCCCCACACTCCAAAGAGTGATATTCAGGAGCCCTAGTTTTTTTTAATATTTTATTTATTCATTTTCAAGCAGAGAGAGAGAGAGAGAGAGAGAGAGAGAGAGAGAGAGAGAGAGAGAGAGAGAGAGAGCGCACCAGGGCCACCACCTTGTTGGTCTGACTTATGTGGGACCTGGGGAATTGAACCTGGGGCCTTAGGCACTGGAGGCAAGTGCCTTAACTGCTGAGCCATCTCTCCAGCCCATGGAGCCCCAGTTTTTAACCCCTAGGTTTTGGAGGAACTGTTAACATCCAAATGATATAAGACTTTTTGCTGATGACTATAAACAGAGAAAGCAGAAAATGAAGAATTATGGAGACACTTTCTCCTGCTGCTAGGCTTCCTGTTATCATTAAGAATCCTGATAATGTCAAACTATGGGCATAAAGTCTCACTAACAGTAATGTTATATTATATAATAATCACCTCTATCTCTATTGCATGACTGCAAATTAGAACCAGCCAATACCCTTTAGTCAGTTCAGACCTAGTAAATGTAATGCAAAAATTTTAATGTGACATGAAGTAATGACAAATGTAAATAAGAAATTACCTAATTTACCTGTGTGTGGTTACTAATTACTAATGCTTATAATCCCAACACTTGGGAGGCTAAGACAGGAAGATTGTCATGAGTTTGAGGCAAGCTGGGCTACAAAGTGAGTCCCATGCCAGCTTAGGCTATGGAATAAGATTCTGTCAAAAGAAAGGAAGAAACAAAGAAAGAAAAAAGAAAGAAAGAAAGAAAGAAAGAAAGAAAGAAAGAAAGAAAGAAAGAAAGAAAGAAAGAAAGAAAGAAAGAAAGAAAGAAAGAAAGGAAGGAAGAAAGGAAGGAAGGAAGGAAGAAAGGAAGAAAGGAAGAAAGAAAGAAAGAAAAGCAAGGAAAGAAAGGAAGAAAGAAAAGAAATAAATTATTTAATTTTCTTATTTATTTATCAAATGATGAATGGAAATGACTGTTATGCTTCCAATATCATGGCTATCACCACGAACAACACCTCTGAATTCAAGATGTTTGTCATCTGTGGGGAAAGGTGAGCATTTCTGCATAAAATATTTTATTGTTACAGATTTTTGTTGTATGCATTAAGTGGGGCAGATGTACATATCTGGCCAAGTTGAGAAGTTGTGTCACATATTTTTACAAATTCGTTCTAGCACTTATTCCAGCTCCAGTGCTTCAAAGGTATTTGCAAAGAAACCATTTTCATAAACTATTTACTTAATTTCTCTTGTTAACATCTTATATAAGTATAAAATAATTTTCAAAATTAAGAAGTTGATATTGGAATATTTTTATTTTCTAAAATCCTGGCTTTCTTAGGAATTTATCATTTTTCACTCATATCCATATCCTATTCCAGTATCCAACCCAGGACATTACATTGCACTTAGAAATGCCTCATTTTTTTTTTATTTATTTAGTTGCAAATATTATCTTTTGCCCAAGTAAGAGGTAATAGATTTATGCTCTTTTCTCTCTTCCCATTTATATTTCTTGCTATCTCATTTCAATAAAATTACTGTGATTTTAAAAACTTTTTTTTCACTAATATAAATAAGCTAAAGGCAAATCAGCAATAAGAGGAGCTCAAGAATCAGCTGGACAAACTAGAAAAAGATAATCAAATACAAGAATATTACCAGGAATCATTAAGTAAGTCAAATGTTGAAATGAAAATGTAACTCAACAAAGAAATGGAGACAATACAAAAAGCTCTAGTAGAAAACCAAAATCAAATGGAGATATTAAAAACTTCTCTAGAATCCCTCACTACCTAAATTGGTAATCTAGAAGACAGAACCTCAGACATGGAAGACAAAGCAGAAAAAAATTGATTGGGATAACAAAAACTGGGATAAGTTCAAAAAAGTATGTGAACAAAATATGAGGAATATTGGGACACCCTTAAGTGACCAAACCACCAGATCATGGAAATACCAGAGGGGGAAAAAATCCAGACCAAAGGCATGGAGAATATTATATTCAAGAAAATTATTGAAGAAATCTTCCCATTCTTGCAAAAGAATCCAATTCAGATTCAGGAAGAACACAGAACACCAAACAGGCATAACCAAAGACGAAACTCACCAAAACACATCATAGTAAAAACCTTAAATACTGAAAGCAAAGGAAGGGATCTAAAAGCAGCAAGAGAAAAACATCTACTCACATATAAAGGCATACCCATCAGAATAACAGCAGATTTCACCATGGGAACCATAAAAGTGAGAAGGGCTTGGAATGGCACAATTCAATGCCTAAACCACTATGGCTCTCAACCCAAACTAGTCTATATAGTGAAAGTATCCCTCATCTGCGGTCATGAGTAGGCTGACCACACCTCCTACTGGGAGGGAACAGCGAACCAACAAAGGAGCACTTGTGTAATGGAGGAGCCTGGGCCTGGGGGAGACAATCAACAGCTTTCAAATTCGGCCAATTTTCCACTTAGTGAGGGAGACCCCTTGTCTGGAACTTGGGATTCAGGGCGATAGGCACCAGATCCCGTACTCTTGGGCTCCCAAGACAAGTTGCACTATGGGAGCAATTGACGGGGAGGCTACTAAAAATAGAATCTAGGTAATTCAGAATTGTGTATATTTGTTAACCTACACTGATCTCACTCTCAGATGGAGATTGTGTTTGTATTTTTCAGGATGCGGTGAGAGAGCTGGGGCCCATCTAACCCTACCAACCGACCGTAGGCCAATAGCTGAGATTCTGGCAAAATAGGAGCCACCACAGTCATAAAGTGGAGGATCCATATGGAACCCCACAGAGAATGTCCGGATGAACAAGGGACCCACAGCCATAGCCATTCAATCAACACAGGATAAGCCAGTGAGACAGAAACCAACGATTTTCGACACAAAGACCCCTAAGCTCACAACCTTAAAGCAGCATTAATACCCCATCCACCACGACTCAGGGAACTGAGTGGAAGAGGGGGCAAAAAGATTGTGAGAGCCGTGGTGGGGGAGATTATCCAGAGGCATGGCCAGGAGAACCTGGCTGAATACTAGGCCATCCATGGTCCCCTGTCACAAGGACTGATCCAGACGACCCATGGAGGAGGTTATCCAGCATAGTGGGGAGGGGAGGGCAGCAGGGAATTGGAGATAACAACTCATTGTTTGCCCACTAAATATTGTAACTCATTATAGACAATAAAAAAAAATTTCATGATAAAAGTCACCTATGCAAATATATGACCACAAAACCAAACCTACAGAGAATACTCCATGAGATATTCCACACACAGTGGTCAAATAGCCAACCCCAAGGACCTTCTGGAGGTCAGCCACAATAACCAAGCCTATAAGGATCAAAACAGCAACCAGAGGCATCAAATCCCATAAATCCTACACCATGACAGGTGAATCAAGCCTCACAATTTTAACTTTGAATATGAATAGTCTTAACCGTCCTATAAAAAAACATAGCCTAGATGGCTGGATCAGAAAAATGGACCCTTCCATCTGTTGCCTTCAAGAAACTCATCTAACCTTTAAAGACAGAAACCTCTTTAGGATGAAAGGATGGAAACTGATCTTTCAAGCAAATGGAAACAAAAAATAAGCAGGTGTGTATACATTAATATCTGACAAAATAGACTTTAAACAAAAGCAATAAAAAACAATGAAGGTCATTTCTTACTCATCAGGGGAACAATCCAACAATAGCAGAGTATTATCATAAATATGTATGCACCAAATACACACACACCAAATTTCATAAAGCAAAAGTTATTGGAAAACAAAACAAAAATAAACTGCAAATCCATCATAGTTGGAGACTTTTATACACCACCATCATCTCTACACAGATCATCCAAACAGAAAGTCAACAGGGAAACAATAAAGTTCAATAACACCATAGATCAACTGGACCTAACAGACATCTACATAACATTCCATCCCAACTCTACTGAATAAACATTCTTCTCAGCATCCCACAGAACCTTCTCCAAAATAGACCACATATTAGGCCATAAAACATGCCTCAATAAATTCAAGAAAATTGATGTAGCCCCTTGTATCATATCAGACCACAATGCACTAAAGCTGGAAATTAACAATGGGAGACAAAACAGAAAATACACCAACTATTAGAGACTGAACAGTACACTATTGAACAATGAATGGGTCATTCAAGAAATAAAAAAGGAAATTGAAAACTTTCTTGATCTAAATGGGACACAATGAAGGCAGTCCTGACGGGAAAATTTATAGCATTAAGTCCCTTCATAACAAAGAGAGAGAGAGAGAGAGAGAGAGAGAGAGAGAGAGAGAGAGAGAGAGAGAGAGAGAGAGAGATATCTCAAATTAATAAACCTAATCACCCTACTAAAGGCATTGGAAAAATTAGAACAATCCAATCTTAGGAGCTCAAAACAAAAAGAAATAATTAAGATCAGAGCAGAGATCAATGAATTGGAAACTAAGAAAACAATTTGAAAATTTTATAAAACAAGGAGCTGGTTCTTTGACAAAAATAAACAAAATCAACAAAACCCTGGGCCAATCTAGCCAAACAGAAAAAGAAGTCCTAAATCAACAAAATCAGAAATGAAAATGAAAAGATCACAACAGGCATCAATGAAATTGGAAGAATCATCAGGACATAATTCCAATACCTCTATTCTACAAAATTGGAGAATCTGGAAGAAATGGATGAATTCTTAGACACCTACTACCTACCAAAGCTAAACCGAGAAGAGTTAAATCTCCTAAATAAACCTATTACATCATTCTAAATTGATAATTTAATCAAAAACCTCCCCAGAAGGAAAAGTCCAGGTCCTGATGGATTCTCAGCTGAATTCTACCAAACCTTCATCACGAAACTCAAACCACATTTTCTGAAGTTATTTTTAGAGTAATCAGACAACGAGGAATACTTCCAAACTCCTTCTATGAAGCTTGCATCACTCTAATACCAAAAACGCACAAAGATAATCTCAAAAAGAAAAACTACAGACCTATATTCCTGATAAACTTAGATGCAAACATTCTGAATAAAATCCTTGCAAACTGAATACAACAACATATTAAAAGTAGTATCTACTTCGACCAGGTAGGCTTCATTCCAATTATGCAGGGTTGGTTCAACATATGGAAATAAATCAACATAATTAACATAATTAATCAACATAATTAATAAACTTAACTACATAAACCACATGGTCATTTCAACTGATTCAGAAAAAAACCTTTGACAAAATCCAACACCACTTCATGATCAAAACACTTGAAAGACTTGGAATAGAGGGCCTATACCTCAACATAATAAAGGTCATATACAAAACTCCTAAAGCCCAAATAATATTCAATGGGGAAAGACTCATGGAGTTTCCACTAAATTTGGGAACAAGACAGGGGTACCCACTCTCACCACTGCTCTTCAACATAGTCCTTGAAATTGTAGCCAATGCAATAAGACAGGATAAAGACATAAAATGGATACAAATTGGACAGGAAGAACTGAAACTATCCCTTATGAAGATGACATGATCCTATACATGACAGACCCAAAGGATAGTACCATTACATTACTGAAGCTGATAAACTCCTTCAGCAAAGTGGTAGGATACAAAATTAACACACAAAAATCAGTAGCCGTCCTATTTGCAAATGACAGGCATACAGAAAAAGAAATCAGCAAAACAGTACCATTTTCAATAGCTTCAAAATAAAAAACAATACCTTGGAATAACACTAACCAAAGATGTTAAAGACATCTTTGAATGAAAACATAAAAACACTCAAGAATTAAATTGAGAAAGACGTGAAAAAAATGGAAAGATCTCCCATGCTCCTGGATAGCTGGAATTAATATTCTGAAAATGGCAATACTTCCAAAAGCAATATACAGATTCAATACAGTAACAATAAAAATATCAGTTTCATTCTTTGCAGACATAGAAAAAATAATCTCCAAATTTATTTGGAAGGGGGAAAGGCTTGAGATATCTAAAACTATCCTGTGTAAAAGAAGCTCCTTAAGAGGTATCATCATACCTGATCTAAAGATATACTATGAAGCCATTGTATCAAAAACAGCATGGTACTGGCATAAAAACAGACCGACCAATTGAACAGAATTGAAGACCCTGCCCTAAGATCAAGCAACTACAGTTACTTCATATTCGACAAAGATGCCAAAAATATTAACTGGTGTAAAGATAGTATCTTTAACAAATGGTGCTGGACCAATTGGCTAAATACGTATAAAAATAAAACTATATCCACTCATTTCACTATGCACAAAACTCAACTCTAAGTGGATTTAAGACCTGAAATGATGAAAACCCTGGAAGAAAAAATAGGAGGAACTCTCCACAAGATAAGAGTAGGGAAAAACATCCTGAATATACCTCCAGTAGCCCAGGAAGTACAACAATCATTTAACCAATGGGATCTCATCAAGTGAGAAAAGCTTCTATACAGATAAACATACCAGACTCAGGGCCAGTAGACCACCATCTGAATGGGAGATAATCTTTGCCACTCCACAGACAGAAGCATCATATCTAAAACCTACAGATAACTCAAAAAATTGAATAGTAAAAAATCAAATATCCCTCTCACAAAATGAGGCACTTAACTCAAAATGGAATTCACAGAGGAGGAAATACAAACAGCCTTCTGTCATCTAAGAACATGTTCAGCATCACTAATCATCAGGGAAATACAAATCAAAATAACAATGAGATTCCACTTCTCTCCAGTCAGAAATGCAATCAAAAACCCCAACAACAATATATGCTGGCAAGGATGCAGGTGCAAAAGAAACCCTCATTCATTGCTGGTGGGATTGCAAACCTGTACAACCACTATGGAAAGCAGTGTGGAGACTCATGAATAAGATGGGCAAGAATTACCAAAGGACCCAGCTATTCCCCTACTGGGTATCTACCTTCAAGATTTCATGCCTCAACACAGAGACATCTGCTCAACCATGTTTATAGCAGCTCAATTCATAATAGCTAAGAATTAGAATCAACCCAAATTCCCATCACTGGACAAATGGATTTCAAAGATGTGGTACATATACACTATGAAATTATATTCAGCTGAAATGAAAAATGACCTAATGAAATTTAAAGAAAAATAGATGGACTTGGAGCAGATCATACTCAGTGAACTCACACTAGAACAGAGAGACATACATTGCCTATTCTCCCATATTCTCCCTCATCTGCAGTACTTTATCAGGATAAGCTTAAACATTAAGCTAACCTGACGTGATTCAGGAGACAGGCAACGCAGATGGAAGGAATTGGGGGGCTATAGGGAGAATGGAACAAAGGAAAGAGATATACACTAATCTAATCCCACAATGAATTGACACCATAGAATCCTTTCTTTCATACAGTAAATCCTAGAGATAACTGGGGCATAGTACAAGGCCTCCAAAGAGGGTGGGTGAAAACTTATTCAAAGGCAAAAGGCTTTTTTTTTTTTTTCCGAAGCCTGGCCTATGGATCCCTGCCCCAGTAATGAATTACTTTCCACAATGAGCTGTTGATTTAAGTGACCTACCATGTCCCTAAAACAAGACAAGCTTCTGTCAAAACTCTTGAATACCCACCTAAGACAAAAGATAAGACCCCATTGCTGAAGATTCCACAGATTGCTAACACACAACACCAAGTGACCCTGTTGAATACAGAAACAAAACCAGCTCCCAGAAGGATAGCCCATGTAGTGCCAGAAGGTGTTACATCAGATGCCAAGAGAAGCTGACTAATGATATTCTAAGAAAGTAGGCGTCATCCTTATACAACATTGGCTGATGGCCTGAGAAGGCAGAACATACTGTTACATGGCAATGACCAGCAAGAGAAGAGCTCATCTCTGCAATATTAGCACTTAACCTAGATGGGTAATCAATGGCTGGTTAATTGGCTAAGAGATCCGTTCAGTGTCAAACGCTTAAGGAAACTCTTAAGGAAACCAAGACCATGATCTCCAAAGAGAAATCCCCAGTAACCGTAGGCCTATAGAAAGGCCACACCGATTAAAATCTCACCAAATCAACAAGGTTAGTCTTCTTTAACCAATACTTATCTCACTCTCCTTTGGAGACGATATTTTTCAGAAAGCAATGAGAACCATGGACAACCTAATCCCACCAACCAGACTGAGATGATGGGGGACACCCTAACAGGAGATGAATCACCCCTAACTCACCACCTGGAGCCCTAACACAACCTCTAAGGAAGTGCTGAGAGGAGCGAAACAACTACTTCTACAGCAAGTCAGATAAACTATGGAAGGACAACAGAGAAAAATACTGAGGATGCCCAAAATAGTCCAAAGGAGAAATCCAAAGGCTCTTAAGAGCTCAATAATGAAACAGACTTAAAACTCACCTACCACAACTCAGGAAACTTTGCAGAAGAGGTGGCAGAAAGAATGTAGGAGTCATAGTGAGGGAGAATATCCAGAGACATTGTCCCCCTCAACAACAACCGCAACACCACCACCACCAACACCACCACCAACAACAAAACACACACACAAAGGGCCTAAAATTCATGCAATTCATAACCCCCATACCATGGACTGATCTAGAAATCCCACTGAGGAGGGTTTCTCTATGAGTTGGGGCTGGAGTGGAGGGAAATGGGGGTACCAACATAAGTCTTGTTCCATATTGTATATCTAATTTTTAACAACAAATATTCAAAATAAATAAATAAAATATTCCCAGGAGCACTAAAAATGTACATGGGATTTCCTGTATGGCTTCAGCCTTATGACATGGGACACCAACAAAATTAGTCACATGTTGAATGACACTCTTATTTACTCGAGCCTTTTATGCATCATGTAATTTTATTAGCTTAAAATCAGTTTCTCTTTGATTTTACAATGAATCATTAGCCATGATGAATGTCTGGAGAAGTGAGTAGTTCTATAAATATTTACTTTTCCCAAAGATAAACCTTACATTGCTCTATTTTTTACATTAAAAACTTTCCTTTATTCATTTTATTACTAGGTTTAAAAATATGGACATTGTGTGTACAATAAAAATGAATACATGTTACAGTAGAGCTGGTAAGAAAAGCAAGGTCCCTCCAATCTGTCCAGATCCATACTTCAAGGGTAAAATCTGTAAACCATTTCTGTTTTCATGCTTCTGATAGATACTTTTGATGATGAAGGGTTGTCAGAATGTATGTGGAGTTAACTGAAAGATTTAAGCAGTGAAATGATACAATCAGATGTGTGTTCCAGGAGAAGCAATGAATACAAAGAGGAGAGTTAGTGCAGGGTACATACAGAATCAAAGGGGGCAGTTAGAAGCTGGGGCAGTCATTCAGCCTTCATGACAGGCATCTGTTACATTAGCCTTCTTTGGCTACCTAATAATATTTTCACAAACAGTGGATTTAAACATGCACATGTGTTTCTGTTGGTTTGGAGTCTAAGCTTACTTATGGCCAGGTCATTCTCAGCTCCCAGAAACTTAATAGGGTCCCCAACATGGCTTGGGTGATAGGAGCATCTTAAGATCTGTTGACCACAATGAATTTAGAAAAAAAAATCAGCAGATCTGAAAAGGTAGGAGAGGTGTGAGCATCTATTTTAAGTAATCTTGAATAATATCACATCATTGATATAAATTACCAATAGAAGGTTGTGGCCAATTAGCCTAATTCATATTTACTAAAGTGCAGACCAAAAGTATCTAAACTTTTCTTTCGCTGGGAACTACAATTTCTTCTGCAAGATCAGAGGTTTTAGAATAATTACCTAATATGTCATGCCTTGGTTATAAATAGATGAATCCTCTATGTAGAGAAAGGCTGAGGGGGGAGGAATTCTATACTATCGACAGTGATTGTGAAGTCATTCTTTAATTATCAAGAAGACATACCCAAAGAATGGTCTGTTTTCCCAACTGAACTCAGCAGACATGAGTCACGGTGTTGGCGTGTGAGCAGGTGCTAGCATCCTAGAAATTCACTTGCAAGTGGTTAAGCCAAGCACTTCATTTCAACTTGTCACAGTTGTTTGACATTTCAGGAAACAGATTACCAATTACTTTAAGCAATTTAGCCAAAACCTGAGGAAATTTTTCCAAATTATTTCCACTAGCAGCATTGTTATGAGTCTCCTCTTTCTACTTTTCCTACTTATTTCCCAGGTGTGTTATTATTCAGAGAAACCAAAAGCTTGTTCAAGTCATTCACAGAAACCCAATAAGCTTTACCAGTACCCTGGGAAGTTAATAGGACTAAATTAGGAATCTTTCACTTTTCTTCAATGCTGAAAGTGTTGATCCAATAGGTTACAATATATTTCTCAACAGTAATACAGACCCAGTATCATTTCAAATTGACATATAAGAATGAAAATGGCTGTTTCATTGGCATAGGCACTGCTAGGTGATGGAAATTTGAATTTTAAATGCATACTTGATCACAAATGTGTTACCTCAGACATACAGACAGAATTGGCCCGGGTGAACACCACCTGGTAGGTGAGTTCAAACTGGAGACAGAATGCTGCCTACCAGCATGTTGGCACTACACAGAGTAACCACCCAACAGCATCCAGCTCACTGTGGTTATTAGAGTTATATCTCTCCAGCTGGCTGCTCCTTCAGGCAACACACATGGACAAGGAAATCAAGTGGCAATGTTAGGGGAAAGTATAAAGTTAACTATAAAGAAACAATTCCTACCTAACCAAAATTAATAATGGCTCATATTATTAACTGGGACATTAACAAGCATAATAAAATAATGACATGCTGTAATAACAATGGCTAATGTTCTCCTGGAACAGATGGGTAAATGAGGGGATTACCTCCCTTACCTTTATGTCATCTGCATCTTAGGAAAGGAAGTGGAGCTCAGAATTGTTTTATTCACAGGATGTCTCTCAGGTCAGAAGCAGAGGGCACATTCAGTTCTAGTTTCTTTGAAGTTCTTCAAGATATCCATGTGGCCCATTTTATCCTAAATTTTATTATTTAACCTAAATAAAAAATGAAAGAAAAAAATTTTTGAAGAGAAATATATTTGAGAATCAATGCTTATTGTCTATCATTTTATCCTATCACGAAATGATGGTCATATGGAAATGACCATTAAAATAAGAGGTGTGGACTGGGGAAATGGAAATTGCTCAGACAATAAAGCACTTGCTGCACACGCATGAAAGCCTAATGCCCAGCACAAATTCAAAATGCCAGACATAATTGCATGCCCTGCTGTCCTAGGGCTCCAAAGTCAGAGACAGGCGGATCCCCAGGGCAACCTGACTAGCTAGACTAGCCTAATTGGTGAGGTCTGGGTATAGTGAGCAATGCTATCTCAATAAATAAGGTAGATAGCAAGTGAGAAAGACACTCAATGTCAACCTTTGGCCTCTACACACACATATGCCCCACATGCATAAACATATGCATGGGCATAGCACACACACATACTCGCAAAAAGAGGGATGGAGAGATGCCTCAGTGGGCAAAGGCATTTACTTGTAGAACCTGATGGGCCAGGTTCACTTCCTCAGTACGCACATGAAGCCAGATGCACCAAGTGGCATGTGTGTTTGGAGTTGGTTTGCAGTGGCAGAACGCCCTGGCCTGCCCATTCACTCACTCTCTCTGTCTCCTCATCCTCCTCTGCCTTCTTTCTATGTTCAAATAATTAAATATTAAAGAGTCCTAAGGCCCCAACCTACAACACAGGAAAATTAATTGAATGTCTTATCAATAACTGGGCTATTCCTTTTTAAAAAATTTTTCCACTGATTTTTAAAAAATATTTGAGATGATCAAGTGTTTAAAATAAGTTTGGCCTCTTTTCTTTGATCACAACTTGCTTCCCTTTATTTTCACGGGCAGCAGAGCACCTGACGGGTTTCTGCATCATAATGTGGAGCAAAGGAGCTTGTCCAGGAGACTGAGAACTCCTTCCAATCACATCCACAGCTCCAGCGCAGGGCTTGTGCGTTTCCTCTTCCTTGCTTAGCTTGAGTTCTGGACACATAATCATGCCATTATAAATACTGCCTGTGGGGAATGAGAAAGTGGAGCCATTTGTGTGCTCCACCAACTGACACAGCAGATGAGAGCCAACCCCATAACATTCAGGCTGATAAAATAAACAGAAAACACATTGAGGCATCCATGCGTGGAGAGGAATTGCAAGCATATGTTCGCTGTGCCTTTCTTAATCAAAGGTGCTTAGCTTACTCGAGATATTAAAATCTCATGCTCCAAACCAGGGAGCTCAATGTTATGAGGCACAGGGTAAATCCAGAGGAAATGCATGTATTGGAAGTAGGCACAAATGCTCAGGAATATTACTGCTTTTATTTTTGTCCAATCCCTGTATCATTAGAACACACATAGGTGATCTGTAATAATGCACAGAATAAAAGCAAGGTCAATGCCTACCAGGGACCTCCAGCTCCCTCCTGATGCTTCTCTGCCTCATCTTTTGCCTTTCTCTATTTCACTCTTAGATAGTCTAAAGTCCCAGTCACATTTAGAAGACATTATACCTTCCTTTGTGCTCATTACCATTCCAAAACCATCGATGAAGCAGAACAGAACTTTGTGGGGAAAATCATTGTGTTACTTAAGTTACTGTCTCTTAGCTTCAAGCCAAGCCTCCATAGCTCTGCTGTTTGATGCAACTCTGGAAACCCACTTTCTTTGTATACATGAACTGTTGTTGCATCATGTTAAATTTTGACGATACAGAATGCTGAAAAAGGCTGCTAAATAGGAAGAGGCTGACAGGGTGGATAGAAATTGAGAAACTTTTGGCCTCTGTGCACACATATGCCCTATATGCACAAACATACACACACATAAACATACCCGTACACTCTTTCCTGCTTTCCATTGTTTTATGATGGGGCCCTTGGCTACCGTGTGAGAGAATAGTATCAATCAGCGTTTTCATCCTGGAAGAAGCAGTTTCTTCCTGTATGACAAGAGAAGCCCCTGAAGCTGGGGATATGAAAGGAGGGATGCTCACTTCCAAGCCTTCCTAGAAGCCTCTGAGACTCCTGCAGGCCTCATCAGGGAGGCATTAGTCAATAGTACTTTTCAATCCCAGCAAGGCAATTCCCTCCAGCAGAAAAAAGAAATCCTGGGTCCCATTTTCAGTTTTGCTAACATTCTCATGGCTCTCTTCATCGGCATCACCACCATCTGTCCTCCAGGACCCAGGTGTTAAAAAGGCTTGCTCTCCCCTCCAGCCTCAGCCATGATATGGACAGGTGATGGAACCTTGAAAAGGTGTAGCCTCTTACATTTGGGGAGGGGGGAATTTGGGTAATGGGGGAGGTGTCATTAAAGAGGACATTGGAACTCAAACACCTTCTTCTCTCTCTTTGTTTCCCAGTCACTAAGAGTGGCTAAAGAGTAACCTTCTCTCTTCTATGAGCTCCTACCATATATACCATATATACCATATATACCGTGTGTGTGTGTGTGTGTGTGTGTGTGTGTGTGTGTGTGTGTGTGTACTGCTTTTGAAAAAAAGCCCTCCCCCCAGATAAGCACCAATCTGAGCTGATTCTCTCCGTTATTTGTCATAGGGATACTGAGGGGGTACTATGTATCCATGTCATGAGCACATTTGGTCTTCATTCTGTAGGAAGGAATCTGCACATGCCCATGGCTGATGATTTTGAGCAAACCTTCAATCAGATGTCATCTAAGTGGTGGCTCAGGGTTCAAGAGTTCTTGGTGAACATGCACCCTTCCCTGATACTCACCGAGACAGTGAGGAAAGTGGAATCCTCCCGCTACAGAGAGAGAAAAGGAAATAAGAAGAAAAACACCAACACCATAAATCTCAGAGACAGGACTGGCCATTTGACCTGAGGGGTAACACTAAACTTTGAATGATTGACTGCCTTTGTTTCCCCTCCCTGGATCATCTTTTGGCAAAAGATGAGATGTCTGTAGGGTGTAGATTTCTGGCTCTTTGAATAAAGCAGTGGGCAATGATTTCATGCCTGTTTTTTACCTATGAGTCAGCAGTCTGAGAAAGTTACAATGCAACCAGCACTCCTTCCTCAAAAGTGTGATTGCAACCCCCCATCCTACTCTGAGCTTTGATAGGAGAACTGAGTAGCCTTCCTGCCTTCTTCAGAGAGGTAAGGCATGCTAGATCATGTCTTGAGAAATTTCACAAGGAGCATGACTGAATAACAAATTACCAGGTTCTCCATAAATGCCTTTGGAGTGTTCTAACAACAGAGCAAGGGGGAGCTTGTGGATCGGGGCTTCAAAGCTAGAGAATTCATATTCCAGGTGATGTTGGTTGTACATTGTAAGACTCCAGGCTGTTCCATTGCTGCCTTCACGAAGTATAATGGCTTTGTGTTTTTTGTTTTTTTTTTTCCCCTGTGGAGCTTACCTATCTTCAAGGGCCGTTACTGTAAGCTTGCAGAAGGTAGGAAAAGTCTGTTTTGTATGCTCAATCCATTGGAAGGGCTCAATATGTCTCAGATGACAACAAAAAATTGCGTGGCATTTGCTATAGTTCTTGATTTGTGTGTTACAAATAGCAGGTTTCTGAGCCGTCCCTACCTAGAGCGTATAGACATAGGGTTGTCAGAGGAACAGAACGGTGGCTTAATCACAACCTTAATTCACAGTGTCAGCAGGGGAGAAAATGTAAGTAGCAGCAAGAAATGGCAAATTGCAGGTCTACAGAGCAAAGGAAAAAAAGGGCCAAGCAAAATAAAAAGCCCAAGGAACTCAGGAGAGCTATACGAAGATTGCTCAGTATAGCCTTCTTAGAATTGTACTCTCTGGGACCTGCCTATTGGCATCATTAATATCATGGGCTGGGACCAGATGCTGTGAACCCTATGAAGCTAGCAAGAAGGGGAAGGAAACTGAAGCGGTGAGAAATACAATGAAAGTACAGAAGTGCTAGACATATGAGGCTGTTTATTCCAAGGCACTTTCATCACAGAGCAAGCTGATCGCCTTCCTAATGCTTTAAATCAAGCAGCAGGGATCTACAGCCTCAGAGTAAGAAATATACAACATTTTCCAACGTCTTTACTTGAAACATTGCAGAGGTGGAGGTGGGAGATTTCTCAGGGTGATTTCTCTCCCAGACTGTTTTTCCCCCTTTCTTTAAGTTTATATCCAAAAACCTGATAGGAATAAAATTCTGGTTCTATATCCTTCTGAAAGGGATTTCTTTGTTCTCCTGGATCTGTCTTGAGTGTGTATTTGAGTCCCAGTTCTTTGGAAGTATTGACAGTGTAAACACTTCTTTTTCATTTTAATTTTTATGACTGCAAATTTTAAATGGAGTTTTAAGATGAAGATAAAAAGAATTAGGTCCTTTTACTTCTCTTGATAAATAATCAACCTTAAATATTGTTGGCATTAGCTCTGCAGACGTTTCCAAAGGAAAGTGCCCGTAACTCCAGATTTATACAGTCATAAAACCTTGATATTGGAAGGAAATAGAAAGGTCACCTAGACAAGGAGACAGAAAATATTCTTCCATAAAGACCCAGATAGGGACTGCCTTAGGCCACCATCTCTGTGGCACCATTTAACTCTTCAGAGTATCTTGAGAGGAGTTTATATAATAATTGAAGTTTGCCTGTCTTCCAGGAAAATCTTTCTAACTGAAAGCAGCACATAGGATTTGGTCTACAGGTTTTCATTTGGCAGCACTTCTAGACTATCCAACCATGAGATGGTAAAACAAAACCTAAAGAAGAAAATCCTTTATCTTGGGCAACAAAATCATTCCTGTTATTATAGAAAGAAGTATGAAAATTCTTTCCCAAATCCCAGAATAAAACTACCAGATGACCCTACATTCTTACTACTGGGTGTATGTACCAAGGAAATGAAACCGCCAAATCAAAGAGGGATATCTGAACTCCCCAACTATATCCATCTCTCCATTAGCAACACTACTTTCTCTGTTTCAGGCAGGTCCGGGAGTGGCTCTTACAATGCTAAGCTTGTGGGGCATCTATGCAACTATGTGCTTCCTTACAACAGCACTCCGGAGGGAGTTGGGACTCTAAGAGGCAGGTCTTTAGAGTGGTTCCAGTGAACTCCAGATTCAGATAGTTCAGACTCAACTTTCTTCTCTTTTACTTAGTGTGACTTTGGAAATACAGCTGATCTCTCTGTTGCCTACTTTTTGCATGTGCTAAATTATTACTATAGCAGTAATAATTTCTTATAAGAAGTTATATCCAGATTAAATAAAGAAATGCATTTAAATTCTTACAACAATGTCTCATACATAGTAAACTGGACTACATGATGACAGCAATTAACTCTGGCATGCAGCCTTCCTGCCCATTAGTGTCCTAGAACGACCTTGACATTATCATTGTAGGACTTATAGAAAGTAAACGTAATTGGCCAGCTCTAGTAAAGAGTTCACAATGGACTGACACATAAATAAAATAAACAAATATAAAGTTAAATATAATGTCTGATTTTAACTACAGAAAGACATCCAGCTGTATAGAAAAATAAAAATAGAAAAAATATGAATATGTTGCTATCTCTGAACTGTGAGATTGTGGATAACTTTAATTCTGTTCTTCTTTAACAATGAAATTATCTTTTTTGTAACTTATTTAAAATAATAGGGAAAAGTTTGTCCTTCAACGCTAGAATTTCATACAACAGACATTGTTTTCTTTGCTCACTCTTCTTGTGATTGTTTTTCCTCTTATCTTCGTATTGGAACCAACCCTTCATACTGCAAGAGCACATGAGAGAAAGAAAAGATGATCAGATTCTTCACGGAATTTTTGATAAATATAACCTCAAGCCTCAGTTTAGGTTCTCTCTTAGATAACTGCTCCATGAATCCCATCCTGAAGGGAGAACAGCTCAGTCTACCTGACATACAGTAACAGATAAACTTTGGCTTGTTGATATGTAAATTGACACTGACATCCTTACTTCAGTGGGGCAGAGAAATTAAATAAGAAACCACAAACGGAAAATCTTGAGTACTGCAATATACTATATGAATATATGAATTTCTATGATTTTATCATGAGATTTAGAAAGGCATTTTAGATAATACCTTTAGAAACTCAAAGGGTACATTGATACTCAAGCCATTAGGAAGAAACTGAACAAAGCTTCTAGCTAAGTAAGCTTATTCAACTATTGTCCTCTCGCTTCTTTTGTGAAGGGACTCGATAGGTCATTGGCTGATCTGTGGCTATTAGTGTAGAGAAAACCCATAAGTCCATCCTTGAGTGCTAAAAACATTTCAATACCACCAAAAGTCAATGAAAGCCTGATAAAATTCAGATATTATGCTACACATTAGGAATATAAAAATGGGAACTATTCTAAACAATGAAATTATAGAAAAGTTAAAGATAATATGTGTAGGTATATGACATAAACCTATGATTTTATATAAATTTAATCTTTGAACAATATTATTTTGATTAATGAATATCAATTTTCACAATTTTTTACAGAATTGATTTGATTGCTTTACACATGCACACACAGCACACACACACACACACACACACACACACACACACACACACACACACACACGGTTATCGTTACTTGTTAAAGTTGACAGAAAGATCAGACAGCCAGGCTTTAAGTTCACTCTACAGGTTCCTCTCTTAGAGAAGCCATTTTGCTCAGTACTGAGAAGGTCGTGTGGAAAAGAAGTACAATTCGTCTTTCTTTGGTCTTCCCTTCATTTTCCTCAAAATCAACTGAAGGGACAACCATAATGCAATTTGACACAGAGAATTTAAGAAGAGACTTGTAAGTTTTTATTTGTTTTACTAATCACCATATAATTTTCTTCAAATATATACAATTAAAAAGTATCAAATCAATCTAAGAAAGGGAATGTCAAAGAATAGCTGGAGAACCACACTTCACCCACTGGGAGACAGGTCAAGTTAAAGGAATAATTTTAGACACAGTCACAATACCTAGGTTTTGATCAATTCCAGTGGTTCAAGTCGCCTAGACCAATCAGAAGCTGCTCAGGAGTCTGTAACTTGTCTCCAAGCCTTACTTCCCTTAGCACAAACAGGAGAGTTTAATAAACACGGCACTTCTGCTGTGTTTTCCTGTTAGCCATATCCAAGTGAGTCTTTAGCT
>PVHP010031248.1:0-21160 GCA_004024765.1 Zapus hudsonius | reverse complement strand
TATAATATAATATAATTAGAATAAGGAGGGGACTGCTGATTGAGCAATCTTGTCTTTCCCCACAGACCTACTCGGGCCTGTTCTGTGTCACCGTCAACCCCTACAAGTGGCTGCCGGTGTACAATCCCGAGGTGGTGGCAGCCTACCGAGGCAAGAAGCGTCAGGAGGCCCCGCCGCACATCTTCTCCATCTCTGACAATGCCTACCAGTTCATGCTGACTGGTGAGTAGCTCCTTGATTTCCTTTATTATTAATCGCTATTGGCTAAGCATCCTTGGCCAGCTACACAGTGCAGTGACCTTACAAGTGCCATTTAATTTGGGGATGAAAAGCCAGAACTGCAACATCTTCCACTGTGGACATGATGAATGACAAAACCAGGGGTCATTGCCAAAGCCACACTAACCTCATGCTCATCTGAGGGATCATGGAACACAGGGAAATTCCCAGTCCCTAACCTCCAACTCACCCCTGTGAGGACATACTTGAAGGAGAAACTATTATTCACCAATTAGGAAATGCAAACTTGGAGAGAAGGGTGTGCAGGGTGCTCCTTCCCCCAAATGCAGGCTTCTCTGATCCTCCCCAGATTCCACAATGACCCAATCAAGGGACCTATGGTGATACTGTCATGACAGTTATGTCTTCTGTCGCCTATCTGCCCAACTTTCACCTGACGACTTGCCACACATAAAAGAAGTAGAAGCTCACTAGATGCTTAAAAATCAGCGTCCACCTTGACAACCCTTGCAATTTCTGCAAACTGATTCTTCTTTAAGCTAACAATTTTAAAGAGAAGAGTATTAGTTTGTTATGGATGCTGTAACGAAGTGCCCCAAACTGGCATCTTAACCAGAAATGTATTGTCACCCAATTCCCAGGGCTGAATGTCTCATAGATTAAGGTGACATCAGGGTTTGTTCCTTTTGAGGACTGTTAGAGAGAATTTTTTCAAGGTCTCTCACTTAGATTCTGAGGCTCACAGATGATCTTTGGTGTTGCTTGACTTGTAGAAGCATCACTTCCATCCCTGTCCTCACCTTCCCATGATGCTCTGTGTGTGTGTGTGTGTGTGTGTGTGTGTGTGTTTAAATGTCCTCATACTACAATGACACCAGTCATATGGACAGGGGGCTCCACTATGACTTAATCTTGACTAATTATAGCTGGGTGTTGTTTGTATATTTTTCCAAATAAGGGTGCTTTCTGAGGAACTGGGAGTTAGGACTTCAATATATGAATCATAGGGAGACACAATTCAATCCACATACTCCCTCCCATAAGTAGAAAATCAGTACACTTTGAACAAATAGAAAATGCAGTGACAATCACTCAGTTATAGTGTGGCCTTATAACAGCACTAAGGCTGAGGCTTGCTTTCTTTATTAAAAGAGAAATGAGAAAGTGCTAGAAGGGGGATCAGATCTACAGACATGAATAACTTCCACACCGTGGGGTTCATTGTCCACTTTTCAGGCAGCTCACGCATTATTACTTTGAGGAACTCTGCACAGATTTTCCCCAAAATGATTAGATACTCTCACATAACAACCCTAGTTAATTGCCCAAAGCCAGAGCCTGTGTTCTCCAACTTTCTGTACTGTTTCCCTGTTTAAAAATCTGTTATTGTGTGTGTGTGTGTGGGGGAGACTGGCTTCCTCTGGAGCAATTCATAACCACCTACCCCATGGACTGATCCAGTATGACCACAGAGGAGGATCCCCAGTGGATTGGGGACCAGGAGAAGGGAAATGGGGGTACCATCATAAGATTTGCTCATACAATGTATCTAATTATGGATAATAAAGATATTTTTTAAATCTGTTACTTATGTACTTTGCTTTGCTTCCCTCAATGTTTCTAGATCGAGATAACCAGTCCATCCTGATCACGTGAGTAACCCACGTTTACATCATGATAACTTATTAGCCAGGACCTTCCCTTTCCTTTTTCTTTATCCCACTTATGTTTAATTGACAGCGGAGAATCTGGGGCAGGGAAGACTGTGAACACGAAGCGTGTCATCCAGTACTTTGCAACAATTGCGGTCACTGGGGACAAGAAGAAGGATCAGCAGCCAGGCAAAATGCAAGTGAGTAGTGAGATGCACCACAGATTTGTTAGAAAGAATATTCCTGGGGGCGGGAGAGATTGCTCAGTGGTTAAGGCACTTGCCTGCAAAACCTAATGACCCCAGTTCGATTCCCCAATATCCACATAAAGCCAGATGCACAAAGTGGCTCATGTCTCTGGAGTTCATTTGCAGTGGAGGCCAAGGCTCTCTTTCTCTCTCTCTCTCTCTCTCTCTCTCTCTCTCTCTCTCTCTCTATCTCTCTCTCTCTTTCTCCTTCCCTTTCTCTGTTTGAAAATAAATAAAATATTAAAAAGAATAATATTCCTTAAATACCAGCTGAGTACCAAGGACAAATGAGGCCTGCACTCCGAGACCAGCCAAAGGACAGATTTCTTTTGTCCCTTTTGCGTTCTCACACAGAATTCTCCTGAAAGAATTAAGTGGAGGGTTTTCCCACAACCAGAAGGATCCCTGGATCCCATCATTGAATTTAATGCTGACAGCAACTTCCTGGAGGCATCAGAGCTGTGTGTTTGGGGCTCAATCTTAACGTTGCACTCACTTCAGAAAAAAATTGCAAGCCCTGTCTACTCAACTTCTGACCAACTTTCTAAAACCTTGGGAGTTCATACAATCCCTTCCTCAGTTTCAATAGTTAACTAAAATGGTTTGCAAAACTCAGGGAAGCACTTTCCTTGTGTTTTCTGATATATTATAAAGGATACAACTCAGGAATAGCCTGATGGAAGAGTAGCACAGAAGGAGGTTGGGGAGAGGGTCTGAATCTTTCCTTTCTAGGTGTGTCACCTCTCAGCACCCCTAGGTTCACCAATCACTTAAAACAAACCCCTTTTAGAGGGTACATTTTGTAGGCCATTGGTGATCAACTCAACTTTCACCCTTGTGCCCTAAATCTACAACCCTCTAGCCACATGGTTGGTTTCCTTGGCAACCAGCCTCCATCCTGAGGCTTCAGCCCCCAGCCACCATACATGACAAAACTCATCACTTCAGAGATGCTAAGGGTTTTAGAAGATTTGAGTCAGGAAACTGGATAAAGACCAAGGGACATGTCTTTTCAATATCATAGAAACTCATGGAGCAAGGCAAGAATTGGTTCTATCTATGTGGACCTGGGGTTCAGCACCAGCAGCATCTGAGTGGTCTTGACTAATTCAAGAAGAAACAGCACCAGCAGAAGTTTCACCCTGGGACACCCTTCAGAAGTACCAAGAGGATTTCTTAGCAAGGGTATAGGGCTCCAGGTTCAGAATTCTTGAATTATCACGTCAAGGGTGACACCTCTTGTTCTATAGATATATGCTCTAAAAACACAGGATTTATAATCAAGTGTCATCAGAAAAAAGGGAGTTTGTTAAGATGGAATTGGTCCAATCCAAGTCACTTCAATACTGTCCTAATGATGAGTCTCCAGGACAGGACGCTGAAACATCTCAGGAGAGGCTGTGGCACCTCTGCTTGTCTGTTCTGACCACCAGGGAAGGCTGACATCTTTCCCAGGACCCTTTCTAGAGCATCCAAACTGTTCATTCACCAAGGATCTATGCAAGGAGACAGTCCAAAGTTCTAACTTTTCCTTTCTCTGCTTATTATTAGGGAACATTGGAGGATCAAATCATCCAGGCCAACCCACTGCTAGAGGCCTTTGGAAATGCCAAGACTGTGAGGAACGACAACTCCTCTCGATTTGTAAGAGCCAACCTGACTTCCAGCTTGTCCTGCCCCCACCACAACCACGCCATTCACATGCTAGATATAAAAACTGCTACGTATGTGAAATTATACTGGGTTTTATTCTATTTCCCACAATTCAAATCTATTTATTCAAATGGAATGTTCTCATATACTTTTCTGGTGTGTGTGTGTGTGACCTTAATATGTGTGGTGTATGCACACATGTGTGCAGATGTGTATACTTAGTGTGCATGCATGCAGAGGCCAGAGGAGAATGTCTGTTGTCCTGTATCAACTCATCCAAGTATTTCCTTACTGTCTCTTACTGTTTCTGGAGCCTGCTGTTTTCATTATCCCCAGTCATGCTCCCATCTCTGCTCCCCACAGAACTGGGGTACATGGCACTCTCTCTGATAGACTTTAAAGAAAACATTGACTAATTCTAGCAAAGAAAATATTTAGCTGTCCATAATTAATAAGTCAATACCATATCACCACATTCTGAAATCACTGGGTTTCAGATTCTAAATAGAGAGAAATTCTTTATGCTAAATTTGGTCTCTCTAGGTAGAGGTATTTTAGTATGAATGAGCTTAGCAGATATGACCCCATCTACATTAGAAAAGAGGTCTGAGAAGAGGGAGAATCTCATAAATGAGGAATGAGTTGGCCCTGAAGACACTGGATGAGGTATTTCAGCCTTCAACCTTTGCTTAAGATTAGCTTCACCAAAGAAGTACTTACTTCCATACTGGCAAATAAACATTTGTCCCTCTATTTCATTTCCAGGACAAAGGGAGCAAATGCTCACAGGTGAAGCCCTAACATGCCTCTGTGTGCATGAGAGCTCACACTGTTCACTAGCTGGATAATCTCAGGTTCATATTCCTGATCACCCCACAAGACAAGACTGTTACTGATCAGAAAGTATGACCATCTTTCAGAGACTGTGGCTTTGTGCCCTGCTGTTCTTTCCTTGGGTGTGCTCTTTGCTCCCAGTGCGCTGGCCCTCTGCTTGTCTGTGTCCTGGGTGTATGAGTAGCTCCTCTCCTGGATGGGGGCTATGGGTGTATGCTACTTGTATAGATGTGTTATTTATGCTTGGATAAAGTTCATCATTGTGCCAAAGTTAGAGTGGAGATCATGTCTGTAGAACCCCCTATTATCACACCAATACATTTAGTTCTCAGGTTTCTTATCTTGGCCTTGCTTCAGAAGTCACAGGCATTCTTGTTATTCTGTCCACTTTCTACCCTCTGCACACTCACAGACTAAGGGGCAACTTCCGTTAAGCAGCTTAGCGCTGAAGACCAAACACTTGTATTTACAGGTATCTTAGTGGAACCTCCCTAACTCTTCTAAGACTTCACTCATAAAATTTTGAGAATACTTTTGAGTACTTATCAGAGAGTATGGGAATTCATAGTGTGGTAGAGGACCAATTAAGTGGATAATATAAGATAATATAACATAAGAATGGGTTAATATAAGAAAGAATATAAGAATAGGATAATATAATAAAATAGGATAAGAATAGGATAATATAAGAGATACACACACATATATATAATATATGGTATATGTGCTACATATACTACAGATGTCAATTATATACAGATAGACTTCATAGATATCTAAAATGCCATATAAATAATGCCCAAGTTTTTTTTTCATATTTGATTTGAAATTATATGTAATGTGTATATAACTATCACTACAATATCAGCTCTCACACCCCAAGAAGGGGATAACTTAGACCCTGAGTTGTTCCTCTGGGCCCTAGGGAGGTTGGACTGAGGCTGAGCCTGGGAGTTGGATTTGCCCAGTAAGTAGCAGGTGACACTGAGAAGGAATCATACAAGTAGCATCCAGAAACAAAGCAGAAGTCAACCAGACAATCCAACCAGGCTCCAGATTCCAGAGGGTTAGAAAGAGTGGGAGAGCTCAGGTGTGAGAGTGAGGTGGTTCCAAGCAGAGAGTTGGAAAGGGAGCCTGGGCACGTCCTTGTGCTGCAGGAAAGAGCCAAGACTTGAGGCAGAAGAACCTGAGCCTTGGCCAACCCAGCCCAGGGACTCCACTTGCCAGGCAAACTGAGAGGAAGGAAGTGTTTGTGTTCTGGCATCCTTTCTCCATCCTGCGCTTCTTTCTCATTGAGAGTAGCAACTTCCAGAGAACAAGGTCAATCAAATAACTTGTTTTTCCACTTGCTGTTGGACAGGGAAAGTTCATACGGATTCACTTTGGAGCCACAGGGAAGCTCGCATCAGCAGACATTGAAACCTGTAAGTCGAGACACTCCATACCAATCCATGGGTTGCTAGTCAAACACATCTCTCTCAGAAACCTGAGATCACATGATTGTCTTTTTTGTTACCTTAGATCTCTTGGAAAAGTCCAGAGTGACATTTCAGCTATCCAGTGAGAGAAGCTATCACATTTTTTACCAAATCATGTCAAACAAAAAGCCAGAACTAATCGGTAAACTCTGAGGGTATTGTTCGTAGCTTCCTGGTCAGTGTCATGGGATTGGTACCCAGACTCAGCGCTGCGTGAGATGTTTAAGGGTCTTCCTCTTTCACAGACTTGCTCCTCATTTCAACCAACCCCTTCGACTTCCCTTTTGTGAGCCAAGGAGAGGTCACGGTCGCCAGCATTGATGACAGCGAGGAATTGTTGGCAACTGATGTAAGCTCATTATTTATTTGCTTGCACCAAGAATTATGGAGTTTAGGAACTGAGGGGCATTTAATGAGACCATGAGAAAGTGGGTGTGCCAGGGTACTAAATAATTAGTGCCAGATGCTTAAAGAATCCATACAGAATGCCCTATCCACACTTAATTTCATGTCACAGGAGTCCAAAGTGGGAATCTATAAAGTCCTCCAAAACAGGACCTTGGCACTCTACCATCTTGAAAGAAATAAAATTTTCCCATTGAGAAGGTTTGTACTAGAACATTTATTGGAAGTTTTTAGTTTATAAAACCATCTATACCCAGCTCAAGAAAATACAAAAAAATACAGAATTGCACAAAAACCCAACAACTCTTTAGTGGCCTCATCATTTTTACCTCCTACCTGCCACCTTAAACTCACTCAGTACACCAGTCAGGCCCACAACCTTTATCTTTGGGAATGAACTTCAGGGATAATGCCCCCCACAAGACTAAGGCATCTTGGTTCCCTAAATGAATACCAATAACCCCACCAAATAAGACCTTCAGCAGAATTAGGTGGGGGCGAGGGGCATAAGAGTATAAAATTTTTATTTAAAAATCTATAATTTTTTTAAAAAGCTACAATGGCTATGAAAAAAATATCTTGTCCTTCATCAGGCCATGTCTAGTGTCCACTGCCTTAGCCTTCATTTTGTAGCATTCTGGTGACACTCACTGTTCTAAGGCAAGTGGGAAAATCTCCTGCTTAAATATGCTAAAGGTAACTTTAGTTGTTTATATACCTTTAACTGGGTTTCCCCAGTTTTTTTTTCTTGGTTTTTCTTTCGAGGTAGGGTCTCGCTCTAGCCCAGGCTGTCCTGGAGTTCACTATGTAGTCTCAGCCAAAGGGTCAGGTTAGTGACGATGCTCAGCCTCCAGCCCTGGAGAAAGGCTCTTCTAAGTACAGCTGTCCCTCACTAACTGTAGCTAATTGGTTCCAAGAGAGTCCTTGGATATCAGATTTCAGACACGTCAAGGCCCTCATATAAAATGTATACTGTTTGCATACACTTTACATACACATCCTCCTATAGGCCTCAAATCATCTCTGGATTATTTATACTACCCAACAGAATGTCGATTACATGCAAATAGTTGTATTAAATGGTTTAGACAGCAATGACAATGGGGAAAGTATGTTTGGTATAGATGCAGCCATCCCCCATCCCAGATATTCTCAACTGGTGGTGGTTGAATCACATTTGAGGAAGCTGTGGATACAGAGGGTTGTCTGCAATTCTAAAAATCCCACAAGTGCCACATGTCGGCACCATAGCTCTCCTACCGGTGGCCTTTCTCCCAAGTGAAGATCTATGGCCAAGGAGAAGAATGCCTTCTTCGGATCATATTCCCCCAATGGGTTTCCAAACAGTAATGTTTCTCTTGGTTTCTTGCATCATTTAGTAAAAGTCTTCCAACTTAGAGCAACACCTCTCTAGGACCTAGAGATGCATAACTCAGCTAGGATATGGATTCAGGAGATGGTCATTGGGGCCCCCAATCTCTCCTCCTCTCTTAGCTCCTGTTGGGAGCTCTTCCTACCCTTCTTCCCAGTGGAGTGACATCTCAGAAGTGCTTCAGCCTTCAATATCATCTGATGACCTACTGGTCAGTTCATCGGACATGTCCAGTCATGTCACATCCCTTCCAGTGGACAGTGTTAGGCTCAGGCTGAAAACCTGCTACATAATCAATGTGTGTGACCCAGAGAAGGTTTTTTTTTTTTTTCAATAAAAAGCTTTGTAGTAAAAAGATGGTCAAAATGGACCTGGGAACAAACCAGCAAGTGCCAAGTCTTTGATCTCGCAGGGATCCAGCTTATCCCAGGCCTCATCATATCACAGCTTCCCTGGAGGTCTTTGGGAAGTTTACTTATCCTCACAGGAACATCACTTCTTCACCTGAAAGTCTGCATACCTTCAAGATATGCAAACCTATAAGATATACAGACATAAAATATACAGACATAAAATGTATACATACAAAAAATCTGTGTGCTTATACAATGTTTAGGTAGATATAATAAGATGACATATGGATGGTGTCTCATTCAAAATCTGTCACAAAAAGGAAGGCCTGCAAAAATGTGTCCCTCTTTTATTTGAAACATGGTGATATCTTTGGGGATCATCTTCCTTCCAGACCTAATATTCCATAACACATTTACTGGGGATTCCTGTATCACAATAACAAACTTGTAAGCCTTTGGACTCCGTTTCTCCATCACTGCCTATGCAGTTTTCTTCTCCCAGTATCATACAGTGGTTTCTAGCTGCTTCAGCTGGAAAATAAGTCCATTTATATACAGTGGGGAAGATTCATTCACAGTTCTTATCTGATGGAAGAAAACAAATATCACATTTTCTCCCCATAATCTCCAGTCAGCTAAACAAACTAGTTTTTAGCCTTTACCACACATGTCATCCACTGTTTTTGACAAATTTTCATTCATGTGTTATGCAAAAAAAGAGAGAAAGAGAGAATGAGAGAGAGAGAGAGAGAGAGAATGAGAGAGAGAGAGAACTATGGGTCCCTGAGACTTACTGAGGCCTTATTTTTCTTTCAGAATGCAATCGACATCCTGGGCTTCAGCCCAGAGGAGAAAGTCGGGATCTACAAGCTGACAGGGGCTGTGATGCATTATGGGAACATGAAATTCAAGCAGAAGCAGCGAGAGGAGCAGGCAGAGCCTGATGGTACTGAAGGTAACTGCATCTGAGGAGGGGCTATGGCTTGACTCTCCACCATGTTCATGTGTGCATTCACCTCAAAAGATGCTCTTCCAAAATTATACAACTTGAGTTTGAGTGATAGCCCACTCACTTTGTTAGGGACTTTATGGTGGTAAAAAGCAAACAAACAAACACCATTTACTCTCATCACTGAAGCTTGTCTGCTTTTTTAAAGTGGACCTGAACAAGACTATTATTAAGTGACTTCACTTCCTCTCTACTCACATCCAGAATGCTGCCCTAATCATATGGGCCTCACATGAAAAATCTCTGCAAAAGTGAAAGTCAAATTTGCTGTCTCCTATCCTTTCCACTCAAACATCTCTTGAACTTGAACCTGAACCAAAAACTGGTGAACAAATTTTCCTCTCAATAACTCTCACCTGAAGGCAGTAGGAAGGGCTGCTCTGATGGGTGAAATGACTCACCCCATCCTGTGGGTTCTATAGACTGGACCTCTCATCTCTCAAAGGGCATCCAGTAAATTTCTTAAATAAAGGGAAGACATGGGCCATCCTGTCGTTATTATCATTAATAACTCTACCTGCTGATTATATCCCCATAATGTGTGAGGCAGTGCGTGTTAAACCTGATGGTAATAAAAAGGAACTGTAGCCATGGCTTAAAGATTGGGAAGCTCTGCACGACCTTATCAGTATACCCCAGGGCTCACCTAACCAGTTTCACTCTCCTTAGATAATCTCCTTAGATAAGCTTTAGCAACTCAAAGTCAACTGATTACTAACCTTGTGGTGAGTGTGCATTCACATTCAGTGACATGATGAAGGGTTAGTGGAGGTTGTTGTCTGAGCTGCTGTTATTAGCACACTGACTGTGATTGTCGTGTCTGATCTCTGGTACTCTTCTGAGGTAGATTTCTTGTTTCTTCTGTGTGAGATATCTCTTGTAGGATCTTCTGAAATTTTGGCTTTGTTTTCAAATAGTTGTAGAGCTGGTTTACTTCATAGAACACTTTCAATTCTCCATCTATAATGAGAGAGAGCTTTGCTGGGTACAGTAGTCTAGGTTGAAAGCCATACTTCTTTAGGCCCTGAAAAGCATTATTCCAAGCCCTTCTGGCTTTCATGGTTTCTAATGAGAAGTCTGAGATAAGTCTGATGGATTTTCCTTTATAAGTTATGGTTTGCTTTTCTCTAGCAGCTTTGAGTATTTTCTCTTTGCTCTCTATGTTAGGCATCTTAATTAAAATGTGTCTTGGAGAATTCCTCTTCATGTCCTGTCTGTTTGGAGTCCTCTGGGCCCCTTGAAAGTTGAGTGGGCTTTCTCTTGTTAGATAGGGGAAGTTTTCTTGAATAATTCTGTTGAAAATATTTCCTATGCCCTTAGCCTGGGCTTCTTCTCCCTCTGGGATCCCCATGATTCTAATACTGAGCCTCTTTATGGTATCCCATAGATCCCTCAAATTATGCTCACTATATTTCTTGAATTTGTTGAATACTATGACATCCTTATTAATTCCTTCTGTCTTGTCCTCAACGTCTGAGAGTCTGTCCTCCAGATTGTCGACTCTGGGACTGATTGAGTCTAGGGAGGTTTTTAACAAGTCCGTTTCATTTTTGGTTTCTGCTATAATTTTGTTTATAATTTTGTTTATATTCTTTGGTGAGATCCAATTTCCAGTCTATTTTTGTTTTTCTAGGGATTCCTGAAAATCATTTTAAGTTTTCTTAAGTCCCCATCAAATTTAATAAATTGATTGTCTAGCTCCTCCCGTAGTTGGTTGACCTTCAATTCACTTAATGTGTTTCTGAATTCATTCATATTTCTCTCCATTAAATTCAGTCTGGAGTCTATGCTTGAGTTGGTGAGCTTCATCTCATTCATGTCTTTTTTCATAGTTTCCATATCAGCCATTAACTGCTTCATGTTTGCATTGCAGTTGTGGTCAGGAGTCATATTATTCTCTCTTTGGGATTGTATTTTTATTGTCTCTACTTCCTTGTCACTTTCCTGTTCCATAATGGGACTAGAGGACCTGAGTTGGGGAGATCCATCTTTAATTTCTGTGGGTTTTTTTCGTTGGTTTCTGCCCATGTCCAGGTAGGGGAGTGGGACTCAGGCACCCTGGAGAGTGCTACTCATCCCACTTTACTTCCAGTGGAATGGTCACCAGGTTTGATCTTAAACAGAGTTCTTTCCTTTCAGGGTGTTCTGCCCCCAGACAGGCTCAGATCTTTACCCATCTGGATCCCTCTGTATGTGACTGTTTAGTCTTAGAGCCACATCATAGGCCCCTGTCCCTGATTGATATGCTGCAATAAAAAAAAACAGCCCCAGCACCCCCAACTATAGAGCCCAGTGTCTTCCCATCTGGCAGTGGCTCGTGATCCCTGGTACTTGCCAAGACCGCCTGTGCCCTCCTGGCAGGTACCCATCTGAACCAGCCTCTGCTGAGGTTCCCAGGTATCTGCCTGAGGTCTGGCCCTGGAACCAAGCTATGTCAGTTTGCCCAAGGATCGCGTCTGCCTGTGTATGTGGGGGGTTGTAGAGAGAAATGCGCTGGAGGATCAGGTGCTGGAGTGAAGGGGCCCCGTGAGGGAAAGGTGCTCAGCTTGTGGCGGGCTCAGGAACCAGCTGGGAGGAGACAATGGTGGGAGCTTGGGGTGGGGGAGGGAGTGGCTCTACAGAGCAGAGAGCCACTGGGGAACCCTGTCTGTGCTGGTGCAGAAGCTGGGGGAAGGGTGGGTTTGGGTTCAGGTTCGGCTAGGGTCTAGGGTTTGGATCCCAGCTGAAAAATCAAACCTTTACAGAGAGAGTCCTGGTGATGCTGTTACTTGTCCACCATCTTGCTCCGCCCCCTAATGTCATTTTATGAAGGTGAAATATCATATAAATTGGTCAAACTCAATCAAGCAGCTCATTGGTTGGAAAAATAGCTCCAGTGTAGAACACTTGCCTACAAAGTGAGGAGCCTTGGGTTCCATCCCCAACACTATAAGGAAACAAAAAAGAAGAAAATCATCTTATCACTGGCAAAGGTTGCATCCAGGAGACAAATTAGGAATCATGAGGACAAAAAGCTCTTGGACTGTGGGTTGAACTTCACTGGACATGTCCAGGTCACTCTAAGGCATCAGGACTGAGAGAATGTTTCTGGCTAAGCAGACACCTCAGCACATGGCTCTTTCCCATGACGTCATACCTCCTCTTCCTGCAGTGGCTGACAAAGCCGGATACCTGATGGGCCTGAATTCTGCAGAAATGCTGAAGGGCCTGTGCTGTCCACGAGTGAAAGTCGGAAATGAATATGTCACTAAAGGGCAAAATGTCCAGCAGGTAACAGACATGCAGTGAAGCTAGTTGATTAAGTCTTTTGTCCACCCTATCAGTGTTTTTCCAGCTGTGGCATTCATAAATATGTGTGAAACTGACTTCCACTTTAAGCAGGAAGTCATCCATGGGCTTCAGGGGTGACCTAAGAAATGAACATTAAGAAGGGCCCTTTGGGTACCATGAGGGCTTTTGGAGATATCCCATGCATATCCTCCAAGATACCTGAACTCTCCTCTAGCTGATTTACTTACAATGTCAATACAATGTCAATGCTATATACATAGCTATGCTGTGTTGTTTGGACAATGATGAGAAAAGATGTCTATCCACATTCAGTCCATGCTTGGTGGGATTCACCAGTATGGAACTCATGGCTGACTTCCGCTTTAAACAGGAAGTCATCATGGGCTTCAGGGATGACCTAAGAAATGCATATCAAGAAGTGTCCGTTGGGTACCATGAGGGCCTGGAGCTGGGATGTAGAGGGCCAGGAGGCCTCTCTGCAGCCTCCACAGGCTGTCACAGACTGTCACCTGTGTCCTTGGTTGTTTCTTTGCTAGGTGAGCCTTCCCCATGCCTCCTGTGTGAGATTCACACGCCTCTCAAGATTACATCTCCATGTTTCCACTTTCAACCTAAGATTCAGATCGATACCTTTTGATTCCCAATTCTAAAGTCTCTCAAGAGACACTAGATCATCCAACCTGGATGGATCGGGGTCCTCCTTTGATCCTATAAAGTGTGCCAGGGACTGGCGTCATGTGATATAACTACAATTGTTAGAAAATTGTCTCTGTGTTTGTTACCCTTACCTTTTTCTCAGAGACAGGGGAATGTCACAAGCCAGATACATGTCTCGAGAAGTATTTAGTATAAAGCTAAACTGGATTAAATTGCCAACATTCCACTGTGTGGGACCGTTGTGATGTCATACAGCTTATTACTGCTTATTACCATAAAAGTGCTAATATGAGTGATGGGTGGATGATCTTTTCTTAAGGTGACCAACTCGGTGGGCGCCCTGGCCAAGGCCGTGTACGAGAAGATGTTCCTGTGGATGGTCACACGTATCAACCAGCAGCTGGACACCAAGCAGCCCAGACAGTACTTCATCGGGGTCTTGGACATCGCTGGCTTTGAGATCTTTGACGTGAGTTCTTTGGGCAAACGACTGGTTCGCTTTGTGTTCGAATTCCCTCAAATGCATTTCTTTTGTCACCTTGAGCTCTTTGGTATTTGAAACACCAGTTCAACAGCCTGGAGCAGCTGTGCATCAACTTCACCAACGAGAAGCTGCAACAGTTCTTCAACCACCACATGTTCGTGCTGGAGCAGGAGGAGTACAAGAAGGAGGGCATCGAGTGGGAGTTCATCGACTTCGGGATGGACCTGGCCGCCTGCATCGAGCTCATCGAGAAGGTAAGGAAGCCTCCCCTTGGCTGGTTCCCCCACCTTGTTGCTCTCTCTTCTCTGCCAACAATCTGACAGGTCTAATGTGAGTCTCCAAGGTCATGAGCCTTTAGGTAGCTAATCCCCCAGTGCAGACAAGGTAAGCATGGGGAAAGCACCTAGAATCTGTTCTCATAACCTGAGGAGGTGTCTGGATCATCAAGGTCTGAGTTATCCCCAAGAATGTGAGTGAAACTCCAGGAATGACTATGGCATCTCTTAACCAGTTCATATGCCAGTGGTCCAGGGAGGAGAGGAAGATGACGTTCTTGGTGGCATGTTACTATGAAAACAAGAGATGTCACATTTGCTGTTTAAAGGGACTTCTGAACTGGGGATAGGAGTTTATTCTTATAAATAAATTCAGCACTTGAGAGGATTGCAAGTTTGAGGCCAGCTTGGACTACTTATTGAGATCTTGTTTCAAACAAACAAAACCCGAAAAAGTTTATCTTGTGTCTGTGCCTCTGTGCGGGCTGTACTCGCCTGCAGAGACCAGAGATAAATGTCTGCTCTCCTGCTCTAGCACTGTTTTCTTTGTTCTTATTTGAACTAGTCTCCTAGTGACCCTGGAACTTATCATTTTTTCACAAGCTGGTGATTCCTGGGTCTCTGCTCACATACAGGACTGGGGTCACAGGAGTATGTGCCCCCAGCTGTTTAACATGGGTTCAAACTAGGGCAAGTCTCAGGCCTCATGCTTGTGCAGGAAGCACACCTGATCACTGGGGCATTTTTCCAGTCCTCATTTTTTTGTTTCTTTTTTTGTTTTTTGAGGTAGGTTCTCCCTCTAGCCCAGGCTGACCTGGAATTCACTATGCAGTCTCACCTTGATCCTCCTACCTCTGTCTCTCAAGTGCTGGGATTAAAGGTGTGAGCCACCACGCCTGGCTTCTCCAGCCATCATTTTAGAAAGACCCCCTCAATAGTATTTTGACCACTAATCTTGCATTAATAAGAAATTCAAACATTATGTGTGATTCATTTTTATGGTTCTATATGTAACTATATTTTTAAGTTGGTTACTCACAGTAAGTTATCTACACATCTCATTCTATGTGCTTTTATTCAGCAAGTATTAGTAGACACATTTTTCTATGCCTACCATTGTACTGTCATTGCACCAAACACACCGTGAGCCCCACTCCACAGGATTTACAACCCAGAGCTCTTAGGAATGGATGGATGGCACCAAAGACTTCCTCTTTGACTACTCCAATCATGGAGCCCCTGCCATGGCCTCTCAGTTGTAGAGATACTATCTTTGTTATCTCTTCATTTCAGCCCATGGGCATCTTCTCCATCCTGGAGGAGGAGTGCATGTTCCCCAAGGCCACGGACACCTCCTTCAAGAACAAGCTGTACGACCAGCACCTGGGCAAGTCCAACAACTTCCAGAAGCCCAAGCCTGCCAAGGGCAAGGCCGAGGCCCACTTCTCGCTGGTGCACTATGCGGGTACCGTGGACTACAACATTGCTGGCTGGCTGGACAAGAACAAGGACCCCCTGAATGAGACCGTGGTGGGGCTGTACCAGAAGTCCTCCCTGAAGCTACTCTCCTTCCTTTTCTCCAACTATGCGGGTGCAGAAGCAGGTAATGTTCTATGCTGCTTCTTCAACACCTCCTGGGAAGATCTGTGTAATTGCTCGTAGCACAAAGCTGCTCATCGAACCAGGAGTTGAACACGAGATTCAGGCTGAGCTTAGTGTACTTGCAAATCCCTGATCTCCACCCCACCCCATACTTCCAATTCTCCTTCTCCTTAAAGCACGGAGCCTTGTGGAGGTAAACTGGACCCTCCATGGAAAAGGTAGCCAGTACCAGGTTATGTAATGTTTTGTAATTAAGATATAATTCACATGCAATAGAATTAGCACTTTAAGTGTTTGGTTGTACTTTAAGTATATTCATAATGTTGTTCAGCCCTCACCACCATCTAATTTGAGACTGTGTCCATCAATTCTGCAATCCATGAGTAATCTCTTTCTTGTCGTCAGCCCCAGGAACCTCTATCTACCTCTATCATGTCCGTGGATCATTTTTCCTGGAATGTAGCCAGTGTAACTGTCCTGTGTAACTCACTTAGATTTAACACCAGGACTTTAGCATATGGGTGTATATCTGAGCATCGCTATATAGCCCAGACTGGCTTTGAACTTACAGCTTGCTTACCTAGAAAGAAGTATGGGGGAGTCTTGATTCCCCAGGCTGAGTTTTCACTAAGTATCAGAGACTAAATAAGAAAGTTAGCCATTCTAAATGAGAAGACCAAATATCACTAACTTCAAGCATTTTATTTCTTTTTGCGTTATTTCTTTCAGAAAGGAAAGGAACAAACCCAGACTTATATAACATTTGTGGGAAAATTCAGTTTTATTATTTTAAGTTACTTCCTCGTGAAGAGATACACAGGGATTCAAGAATAGTCAGGCACATGCCTGTAATCCCAGCACTTTTGAGGCTAACTCAGGAGGATCACTGCAGGTTCAAGACCACCTTGTTCTACATAGTAAATTGAAGGCCATTAGCAAGGCTCTGTGTCAAAGACAAAATGGCAAAAACACAAATAAAGAGGATCTGAGTATGGTATATGCCTGTAATCCATACACAGTGGAAGTGCAAATCCAAGGTCAGCCTTTACTATATAATGAGACCCTGCCTTAAACAAAAATTAATTAATTAATAATAAAATTAATTAATTAATGATAAGGCTGGGTGGTACATGCCTTCAATCCCTGCACTCAGGAGGCAGAAGTAGCAGGATCACCATGAGTTTGAGGCCCTCCTGAGACTATGTAGTGAATTCCAGGTCATCCTGGGCCAGAGGCACACCCTACCTTAAAAAAAAGGAGTTTAAATTTTTTAAATTTAAAAACACTTTTATTTATTTGAGAGAGAGAGAGAGAGAAAGAGAGAGAATGAGCATCCCAAGGTCTCTTGGGGAATTGAACCTGGGGCCTGCAGGCTTTCAAGCAAGCACTTTACCATTGAGCCATCTCCCCAGCCCCAACGATTTTATGTCTAACTCCTAAAGAAAAAGGCTCATTCCACAGTCTACCTTTTGCTCCCAGATAAAAGTCAATTCCAACCCACCCTGTTCACACAAAGATAAAGTTGAATATTGCCGAATCTGGGTGGTTTAGAGGCATCCTAAAAACAATCAAATGCTGGGGACATAGCTCAGTGGTAGAGCACTTGTCTAGCACCTTTTAAAGTCATGGGTTCAATCCCCGGTAGAGGGGAAAGATATCAAACAGAACATCAGGTCCTTAGGTCAAGAGGCAGCCAAAACTCCTGTCTTGTCTGGGCTGGGAGGAGGCAGGTTAGGTGCCCCTGGGCTGCATGTGACCTGCCTCTGCATCTGTCTGCAGGTGACTCTGCAGGAAGCAAGAAGGGCGGGAAGAAGAAGGGCTCCTCTTTCCAGACGGTGTCAGCTGTTTTTAGGGTTAGTGTTTACACGGCCTCTTGGTCCCATGTCTTTCTGCCCACTGACATGGCGTATGGTGTGATGAACATGCTCGTTTTGGTTTTTGTCCCAGGAGAATTTAAACAAATTGATGACCAACTTAAGGAGCACTCACCCTCACTTTGTGCGATGTCTGATTCCCAATGAGACCAAGACCCCTGGTGAGTAGCAACCCAGCTTGGCCATTGTTGGACGAGAACTGAACTCACGGAAATATGTGCAGAAGTCTGAGGACAGGCTGAGGAGAGCAGGCGGCAATGGCTCAGGGAAATGTTTGGAAGTTCAGCACATTGGGTACATGGATAGTGCACACCTGTGATCCTGGCATCCTGGAGGCTCAGGCAGGAAAATCATGATATTCGTGAGATTCAAGGATAGCCTATCTCAAAAAAATTAAAGGAAGAAAAAGCATCCACATATGGGATTACAGGGAAGGAAGGACTTTCCTTGGCTCTGCTTGAGAGGGTCGTAGCCAAGTTGGGAGCAAAGACAAGGCGAGCTCGGACAGAATTCATCTTGGAATTCTTAGTCTCTTCAAGTGAGAGGCAGGGCCTAGTTTAATTCCTGCCCAAATCTCGCAAAGCGCTTCCCCTTTGAAGGACAGCTTCACCTTATTCTTCCCATGGGATGTCTGTGGGGCTTAGACGAGGTCTCCAACAGGAGTCGGGGAGATGACCCTTTTTCAATGATGCTTGCAAACTGGATGATTGGAATTGGGATCCCCAGAGCTGGATGCAAAGTGGCACAAACCCCTATAATCCCAGTGTACCTATGGCAATGGGAGATAAGGGTCAGGAGGAACCTGAAGTTTGTGGGTTCAGCTTTTGGTGTTCCCAGGGGCAAAAAACAAGAGAGACCATGACTCTGTAAGGTGGAAGGATTCTGATGCTGAATTCTCCTTTCTCCCTGTCCTCGGCCCCTGTGGAAATGTAACCATGCCATTGACATTGTCAGGCTGCATCAAACCGCAGCAACAGCAGGTGTCTCTGGAGCTCCTTGTTAAGTGTTCGGGCTGCTTTTAATCTCTTGCTTATCTTAATCCAACCCTCACAACAAACTTCCAAACTTAATTGACAATCAAGGCACAGAAAGCTGTGAACACACAGCTGGTAAACAGCACAGTGGGGATTTGAACCATTAGCAATCACATACATATATTAAACTATCACATGGTTTCCCCTTCATATACATAATTCACGTCTTATATATCAGTTAAAATTAATTAAACTACCAATACATAGAAATATGAAAAATGAACATTATAAATGAAAAAAATGATACATGTTATGAAATGTAGAAAAAAGTAACATTATGATTATGTTTTTTTAAAAGAATAAGAAAATTCATTTAGAAAGGAACTATACCTCTAGAATCAGTAAGAAGTAGAAATGTCAGGCTTTCAAAAAGGAATATTCAATCATTTTGTGATGAAATGTAAGGGAAACTGAAATTTATTCTTTTGTACTACTAGAGTTCTCAAGCACGTAAATGCATCTCTATTCTATATGCCAGTAAAACGAAGCCATTACTATTCAAAAAAGAAAGCAAGAAAGAAAAAGAAGAGAGAGGAGAGGGAGGAGGCAGGCAGGCTAGATGCTTTCTAAGGGTTTCTTCACAAATTTGCTGGATGTCTATGTATTTTCTCCTTGGTCTTCGTCAATTTTCCTCTCGGGCAGGGGATCCCTGTCCAGCAGACCTTTGGACATGATGGAAATGTTCCCTTTTCATTGTCCAATACGGTGGCCACTGGTTACATGATATGAGGCTTAACAACTAAGAAAATGAACCTTTTGCATTAATGAATTTAAATGCAAAAAGTCACAAAATGGTAATGACTATCATCAGCTCTATTTAAGCAGTAAAAACTGTGTAAGTATATGATGATCATTCCTCAGAATAGGCAGGAAAGCTTGTGAACACTCTAGAAGTTTCTTTAAGTCAAAACCAGCCTGAGCAGCCCCTTCCAAAGACATAGGGAGCCACGATGAGAAGCTGTCCCAGAGCCCCCATGCCTCCCTTCTAACCCTCTGACCAAGCAGGTTTGCAAGAGTGGCCATGGTGCCCCCATGGGCTCCTCTCCTCCCTCTGACTCCTATTCCTTCACCCAAGCTTTATCCCCCTGGCAACCCCCAGTGCCCAAAGCAGATGGGAGGCCCTTCCCACCCAACAACAGCTTCCTCTTTCTTGGCTTTGTTTCTGTCTCTCACTAACACCATAGCCCTCATCCCTCAGTAGAGGCAGATAGGATTTAAGGCCATCTAAGAAAGCCGGAGGGCCTCCCTACATTCCTGCCATCTATGGGGCTTAGCTAGAACCCAGGGCCATAGGATGGATAAAGATTAAAACTTTGACTCTTATTCTATGGGATTATTTCATCTGGGGGCTTGTAGCAGGTTCCATTCCCCTCCACACACCCGGCTTTAGAGCTGGTATGCTGCCATGAGTCTGGGTGTGTGGAAGAGCCTCAAAACCAGCAGAGGAAAAGCTCCTGGCATGACCCCGGGCACTCTCGTCCCCGGCAGGTGTGATGGACCACTACTTGGTCATGCACCAGCTACGCTGTAATGGCGTCCTGGAGGGCATCCGCATCTGCAGGAAGGGCTTCCCCAGCCGGATCCTCTACGCTGACTTCAAACAACGGTAGACCACCTTTTGCATCTCTCCCCTTGTGCACTCCCCACAGACACCCACAGCCTGGGTGGTTGATGAGCTCACAAGCCTCCCCGGGAGCTGGAAGGGCAAGTAGGAAGCTGACCCTAAGTGCTCATGGTCAGAACCTCAGCCCATTGACTGACCTGGCGGTGACTTTAAAGCAAGATGTCTCCACCTTGGAGTGATAGTCATCTCAGAATAAATGACAATCTTTATGCGAACGCTTTCCACGAATTATAAGATTTTAGCAACACCTCTGGCCACCACCCCGTCCCACCAGAAGTCCCAGTACTGCCCAAGGTGAAGTTCTGAGTTATGTAGTGACAGGTGAACTCGAGTCTCTTACAAGTCAGATAAGAACCATTTTTCTGGAAGGCAAACGTCCTGCGGAGTGTGCACCACCTGGTCTCCTCCCATCATGCTTCACTCCCCCCACCAGAGCCCTCTTACCTAGACTTCATCCCTAGATGGCCCCCTCTCCCAGACCAGTGGTCAATAGTCTCCTTCTTCCCAAGCTGGAAGGTTCTAGAAGGCCTGGTCTTGAGTAGGGTCCATCCTAGGAAGCTGTGTTCCCTCTCTTCAGATACCGGATCCTCAATGCCAGTGCCATTCCAGAAGGGCAGTTTATTGACAGCAAGAATGCTTCCGAGAAGCTCCTGAACTCCATCGATGTGGACCGGGAGCAGTTCCGGTTTGGTCACACCAAGGTAAGAAGGGGTGATGTGGGGACTCTCAGCCCCAAGGACCTATCAGTGCGTCAGAGGGAAGAATCCTTCTTCTTCTGGTCCACCTGAACAGCCTCACTGTGCAGCCCAGTTAAAGGAGGGCTGGGGCTGGGCTTGCAGGAGCTAGTTCAGCAATGATCTTTCAGTGGTGGGAAGCTAAGATTAGAAGCCAGAGCACAGAACAGAGGGGAATTCTGCAGAGGGAGATGGAAGGGAGGCTCTCAAAGGAGAAGAAAGAGCTGGGAGGGAACAAGTGAAAATTAGACTCCAGGGACAGTGGCACTTGAGAGGATTTATGGCCAATGAAAATTATCTGTTAAGGCGTGCTTGTGTGTGCGTCCCCCCCCCCCCCCCCC